>PVHY01002817.1:0-119160 GCA_004024945.1 Uropsilus gracilis
CTTCCCATGTAGCTGGGATTACAGGCGTGCGCCACCACGCTCAGCTATTTGGGGCTAGGTCTCGCTGTGTTGTCCCATGCCGGACTCAGGCCGCGTTCAGTAGCTCCGACTGCTTTGCATGCTGATGATATCAGGCACGAGCCACCATGCCCGGCTTTCCGTTGTATCTTCCCTCTAAACAAAGAGGGTGTGCAGTGCCTCGTTGACGTGTTCTCTGTTCAAAGTTTTTGCTCAAATCTTCTCGGTGACTTTGTAGGTGTCATATTTTGTTGGTTCTCCCAGTTCACTACATGTGGTGCTCGCCTTGTTCCCCTTTAGTCCTGCCCAGGTGGCACATGTTAAGGGACTTCCCACTAGTATCTCACTGGTTTGGTTTCTATGGATGGATATTGTCTTAAGGTATCACTCTTGATTAGAGCTCTTGTGTTGGAGGCAAATCCAGGGGAGACTGTGGCTGGTATATTCCCCCCCCTCCCCCCCCGGCCGCACTACCAGCCCTGTGATGTCAAAGGACTCAGATGTGCGGTGCTGCCCGCGCGCCGGCCCGGCCTGGCCCTCCTCCGGCCCAAGCCACGGCCCCACCACGCCTTACCTGGGGGAAGCGTGGGGGGCCGCTGTGCGCGGGCGCCATCGACCACACCCACCCCCTAGTGGTGTGGCCGCGGGGGTGCGCGGGCTCACGGCCCGCGAGGACCCCGGGCGCTGGCAAGCCCGGGACTGTCCATACAGTTTTCAACTGCGTCACTACCTGTATCAGAGGTACAGGTTAAAAAGTCTAATAACGCTATACATGTAGTCTGTAATTGAACAATTAAGTAAATGAATTTGTGATGGTGGAAGTCAATGTGATGCAATTGATGTCCTGTTCATGACACCAATTATAGTGAAAGCACCTGAAATCTAGACAGGTTCTTTATCGATTCTAGCAGTCAAAGGAGCCCTTGGTAGATTTTACAGTTTTTAATACTATGTCAGGGAACCAGGTACATAAGCATGCAAGACTGGGAGGCTGGGCCAATTGTACAGCAAGCAGGCAGGTCAGGCAGCAGGGGCAGAAAGGCTGGGAGGCAGATAATCTTCCCAATTCCCCAGTAATCGTCACACTCTCCCTCTGGTCTCCTCTGTGCTCACCTTCTCATGCTCACCTCACACACCTTTCCACCCCCTGTCATGCTCTCTCAGAGTAACACCACCTCTTTTCCCTTTCCTCCTAGTCCCAGGTGTGCACACTCACACTTGTGTACACTGATTGGGCCAGGTGGACAATTATGGGGAGGGTGCAATCCCATCGGTGCTGATCATAGAGGCTAATGGCAGAAAAAAGTCTGACCAACTCATTTACCTTACCCCACATTTCTCCTTGTTGGAGTAGGAATTTACAGATGGTAAGGAAAGTAGGCTAGTATACGTATTTTGGTAATGAATTAGAATTGAACTTCACAGAATGTACTCACGTTTAATTTATTGTAGACATAGATGTTTACAAAAAAATACGATACATGTCTACACATAAATTAGTATTTATGTAAGGAAGTGATAAGGCTGAATTGGGGGCTGTTGTCCCATTTCTACTATAAGATGCAGCTGAGGAAGAAGATGCCACTGGGCAGAGATTCGGTGAAGCACTGGAGCCAAGGATCAAAGCCTCGTGAGAAGACTTTGCAGGCATGAGAAGAACATGGGATGAGAGAGGTCATGAAAATGCATGCAGGGAGAATGAGCCCAGACAGGAGTAGAGGAAGATGGAGCAGGTGCCATGTAGATGCCAGGCCTAGGCTACGATGAGGATGAGAAGAAAAGCCATGAGCTTTTGGTAACCTGGACTTGTTTACATCTGTCCCTGAGAGGACAGCTCCCTGAAAAGAAGTCTTGGTTACGCTGTCCCTGAGAGAGCAACTTGCTGGAAGAGAGTCTTGGTTGAATCTGTCCCTGACAAGAGGGGAGCTGTTGGAAACCTGGACTTGGTGTTGAATGGATTGGGTCCTGAGGTGAGGTGTCCAGGAGGCCTGGGCAGCCCTGGAAACTCTTGACTCCTTGTCCCCTTTTTAATAAACACTGTTTCTGTTTAACTGGTCTTGCACTGCTGTGACACCTGGGTGGACGAATCTGGTAGTGGCAGTTTAAAGACCAGTTTTTCTTTTGTGAGGCAGTCTCAGGTAATTTGCCTGCCTCTCACCTGCTACTATTTACAATACACATTTCCTTGCTCTGTCAATAGAGTATTTAATGATACTCCAAGTAACAAAAAGTACAACCAGCTTCCACTTCTGTTTACAATACTATTCTCCAATATAAGAAACCTTGGCTTTTTGGAGAAATGGTCAATTATAGGACTGGGGTGGGAAATATATTAAGTCCTCACTGAACGCCAGGTTCTTGGAAACAACCCCTGACATAATCAAAGTAGCTACTCAAATAATGTTGTTTTATTCAACTTAGTCTTGGATTCTTCCCCCCCATCAACATTATAATGAAATGACATTGAACAAATTGGTGTTATTCAAGGGCCTGCTGTAGAGAATATTGTAGTGTCAGAAAGGAAATGCTGAAAAAATTAAATCAGCACTATTTAATGTCAAAAGGGTATGTCAAAGGGACATGGGAGTTAACATACTTCAACTTCCAATGGTAAAGCTGAAACAATTTGAATAATAAAATAAGTGCTATTGGATTATAACCAAAAGTATAAAATTATAAATATCCATGAATCCAAAATGATATAAATAAGTAAATAGAAGAATAAAGACAAACCTCCTTGGGAGAGGAATTTCAAATAATTTCTTTATGTACTTTGCCCTCAAGGAGGCATAGCTGAATTTCCCACTCCCTAAGCTTGGACTTAAGGAAAAGGAAAGACAAGGAGGAATGACATAACTTTACATTGGAGAAACCTGAAATATACTGGCTCAGCCAGGTGATCAGGGTCAGCTTTAATAGTGACAAGTGTTGTTAATCAGTTATACTTTGATTCTGCTCTAGTCTTGAGAAAAATATCAAGCATATTCCAAAAAGAAGCATCCTACAAAATAACTTGCAAGTGCTCTTCAAAACTGTCAAAGTTATTAAAAACATGGAAAGTCTGAGAAATTGTCATGAGCAAGAGAAACTTAAGAAGACATGACAATTAAATGTAATTTGATTGTCTGAATGGGATCCTGGAATGAAGAATGACATTAGATAAAAGCTAAGGAAATCTGAATAAAATAGGGACTTGCATTAGTAAGAATGTATTGAAATTAGCTCATTAATTGTAACAAATTACAATATGTAGTATATGAGAACTCTACTCTTTTTTTTTTTTGGTAAATCTAAAACTGTTCTAAAAAATGTCTGTTAAACAAATGAAAGTACTAATTAAAAATGCGATAAATAATCCAGTGGTTTTTGTTTCTCTTGCAGTTTTGAAAGTGTTTGCTGCCTTGCTGAATCTTCTTCTCTCTCAGATATCACTTTTGATGGCAATCCAATAGCTCAAGAGTCATGGTACAAACACACCATTCTTCAGAATATGACGCAGCTGCGCCAGCTAGACATGAAGAGAATTACGGTGAGAACTCTTCTAAAGTGCTTGTATGTTGTCTTCCTTAGTGTAGATTAGAAAATTAGGGTGTGTGTTCTTTGAAGAGCTTCCTAATTTTAATGAACTATGGATTTTCATGGCTGTATACTTCATAATTATGAATTTTTAGCCACCTAGCTCCTCCCCCCACTGCTATTGAGTAGAACTTTTAAAGTTAGTTTTCTGTTTAATCACCGTGTTTGTTTTACATTCTTGCTTAATATGGAACTAATAATTTAATGTGGAATGACTGAATAATAATTTTTGTATAAGCTACATTGTGCAATGGTTAACAGTGTTGGGGCTGTAACGAGTCTGCTTGAATCTGAATTCTAGCTTGCCTATTTTCTAGCCATATAACTTCTGACAATTTATTTAACTTACATATGCCTCATTTTCTTCAAATTGAAATGAAAATAATAAATTGTGTCATAGGGTGGTTATAAAGATTATAAAGTACAAAGCCTTAGAATAGTGTGATGCTCCTAGGAAGCACCATATGGAGCTGTTGTTATTGATGCTGTACTACTCTAAGTAGCTATCTTTTGTTTTATTCATTCTGTTTCCATGCTGAGTGTTTTCTACATTTAGGTGTTTTGATATAGCTCCTGTTTATTTTTTATATGTATTTTATTTCACTTTAGGTATACAGTATGCATTAGAACACTATCAGGTCCAGAATATTCTGTAATAAGGAAATCTGCCTTAATTTGTTTCATTGCATTCTAAATTTATTGAATATTTGTTCTTAGGAAATACTTAAGAATTTCAGCTTGTTAGCCTCTGACCTAGGAAAATATATTACTGTCTTCTCATGTCTACACTGGTAATTTTGATGTAGACTCTGAGTGATCAGCTATATTTATTTAGTTGCAAATGGACCCATTGCCTGTATACCAGTTTTACAATATGCATACAGCTTCAATCTCTGTGATATAATGGGTATTTAAGGTGGCATACAGATAGCAATTATTGATGAATTCTTGAATAATAAGGGATCTCACAAGGTTCTTTCTCCTTGTTCCAGTACATAGATATGCATCTTTGTTTTCTGTTCACATCTGTACTGACAATACTACTGCATATCTTTATCACTCTTGTTAAGTATGTTTGACACTTTTAATTGCTCTTTTTTATAAGGTTGAGATGAGTGGAATAAGAAATGAAGCTAATCCATTTATATAAATTAGTACTTGATTACATACTTTCTCATGGTGAATTTATATATTAGCCTTGTCTATCAAACTAATTTATACATTCCTTAAGGGTTGAAGTATTTCTTCCTTACCTGACACATACAGATGTTCTGTACATGTTTATTTCCTCACCTTTGTTTCATGCAATGTTGAAAATGTAGTATTCCATAATGTAGTATTCCATAAAGACTTGTACTGTGATTAAAGACTTGTAGAGTGATTAAAATTTACCTACTTTCGTGCCTTAAAAAAGGAGAACAATATTGTATATAATCATTATCATTGTGCATTCCATGGGATGTGTTTACCTGGTAAGAAAATAGGGAAGATTACTAGGGATGTGGGGCATAGTTAATGTTACAGAAAAATTTTAAGTACTCTTTAAAGAGCTTATTTTCCTTGAATCATTTCAAAGTAGGCTGATCACTTGATTCCCCAACAACCTGAACACTTTAGTGTGTTTCCTACAATCAAAGATGCTCTCTTATGTATGAGACAAACCCATAAAATCCGAATATACACTGAAAATTACTACTGTCTAATTTTTATGCTGCATTCAAATCTCACCAGTTATATGTAATTATAGCAAAATGATCCTGTTTGGAATGATACTATATATAGTATATTTTCCTGCCATATCTCTGTTGTCACCATTTTTTCAGGATCAGTTCCATAGTCTTTCCCTGACTTTCAGGACTTTGACATTTATTTTATAGAATGACCCTCAATTCAGGTTTAAAATTTTTTTTCTAATGATTAAAATTTAATTAGAGATCTTTGACAGAAATATCGCAGAAGTGATTTTGCATTTTTATTGCAACTTATCAAGTGATATGCAATTTATATTTATGCCTTCATGGATGATGTTCACTTTAATTAAGATGACATCTGTCAGACTTCTCCATGTGAAGTTATTTCCTTTTACAAATTTGAATTTATTCATGTCAAAGTAGACTCATGATATTTATTCTTATATTTTTTTACTAACTTTTCAGTGAAAAGTTAGTAACAACTTGGTGAAAAGTTGAAAGACTTAAACACCATTGGTGTTTAAGTGAAAAGTTGGTGAAAAGTTGAAAAGACTTAAACACCTTGGTTTAAAGTTGAAAGACTTAAACACCATTGGCAAACAAGACCCTTGAACTGACTGCCAGTTTTGTGAAATTGTTTTAGAACACAAGCATGTCCACATATATATATATATATATATATATAGAGAGAGAGAGAGAGAGAGAGAGAGAGAGGGAGAGTCTATTTTTGCTGTTTACTTTGATGCTGCAATGGCAGAATTGAGTCATTGCTAAGGAAGTTATCTGATCTGCCTTCAGCAGTGAAATATTTCAATATCTGAATTGAAAAGCTTGCTGACCCTGTTCTTTAACTATTTTAATTACATTTTATGTATTTTACCATGTAAACATTCTAGGCAGAGTGAATTATACAAATATTAAATGAACTTCTATGCTTAAGGACTGTAGTTTCCAAACTGTATGCCAAGGGTGCTGCATGGACTCACAGGGGCACTGTGGAATATTTTTAGTTTCACAGAGAAATATTTGATGCTTTGAGATACTGAGAAAACTACTGGTTCAAGGTAATTTGCCATTTCAACATTAGATCACATTACATTGCTTTCTATGACATCATATGTTTACAAATTTGAGCTTCTAGTGGCCGCTATGATTTAAAAAATAATAATAATAAAAGGCTATATCAAAATCTATGTGGAACACAATATGAGGGTGATAAGGCCTTTCTAATTCTTGAGAAGTTCTATAATGCCCACAGTTATATACATCTCATTGGCATGTAATTACCATTATTTGGGATTGCTATATTTTTCTTTCAAATTACAAGTTTTATTGTTTTTTTCCCAAGTGGCTGTGTTGCTAAAACATGAATGCCTACTGAGTTGATTTTTCCCTTCTCAATAAACAGAGCTATAGCAAAGTTTTTTGACTTAGAAGGTCTGTGACAAAAAATTTTAAGATACCAGTAGAGACCTTGAACTGAAAAGTTTCTGTACTGGGGCCTATATTAGACATTAAGAGATAATAAGATATGAATCATAATTCACACCAGGTTATTCACAGTCTAGTTAAAGGCGGATAAAGGCCAAGTGGTAATGCAAAAATGGTAATGCAAAGTGGTAATGCAAAATGGTAGATGAACAGTGAAATCAGCAGATGTATTTGCACACACATTGTATGATATTTTTGAGGAATAAGGTACTCCTGTGTCTGCTGAAAAAACAGGAAAAGTTTCAAAGGAGCAAATAATTGACTTGAGACTTAAGGCGTGGCAAAGAAAGAGAAGATTGTATCTGCTGGATGATGTTCTAGGGAGAGAGATGTATACAAAATATGAGGGAGTGCTGATGAAAGCACCAACCAATAGTTCATGGCTAAGTATTGAACAGACATGGGGTAAAAAAGCGGTATCAAAAAATGTTTGACAAGCAAGTATATTTTATGAAGGACATTTTATGTCATAATAGAGTTAAGATTTTTGTTCTTGGACTTGACAAGAAGCACTTGAAGAATTTGTAGTAGTTCAACTGGATTTATATATTAAAAGGATTGTCTATCCGGGTAGCAGCCCAGAGGATGAACTGTGTAGTATATGATGAGTGATACAATGAACACCAGGATCAATCAGATTAAGTACCAAGAGACATAAAAACTCCTATTTTGCTTTTATTGTCTCTGTTAAGAAGAATAACTTTTATACAATGGAATATTACTCATCAATTAAAAATGACAGATTTGATGATTTTATGATAACATGGATGTACCTAGAAGAAATATTAGCAGAAACAAGTCAGAAAAATACAGAATCCAAATGGTTTCACTAATATATGGGTCATAGGAAAAACAAACAAAAGGCTAGGAGGAAAATCAAAACAAGCTAAAAAACAAAACTGAAGTTCACAACTTGGGGGAGAGGGGTACGGGTGAGGGAGGGAACAATCAGGGAGGGGAGAGCCCCAGGGATAACAAAGATGTGAAATAATTACCTATATAATAAAGTATTTTATTTAAAAAAGAAGAGTAACTTTTAGTTTGTAAGAGTAGGAATAGTTATTATTAGTAATAGGCCTAAAATCGGTGAATACATAAGTTTGAATCCTGATCCCCTCCAGTCCCCAGAGTAGGGCCTGGATAATATATCTTTATTGTAAAGGTATTGATAGAAAGCATTCTAGGGATTGGGGACCATACTGATTTTTCTGAAAATTATTCAACACTCTTGTCATAGTGAAAGCAGATTTGGATGACACATAAATGTTTTGAGAATGACTCCATTCCAGTAAACTTTACTTATAAAAGCAGTTGGCAGACTGAATTTGGCCCGTGGACTAGGTAGAGCTTGCCAATCTTTCATCTAGGGCACTGAGTAAAGATAATTTGCTAATACATATAGAAAGTCCTATCTGAGAAGCAGCATAGGTTTAATAGAGTAGCTGACAGGTAAGATGATCTGTCTTTTTATCACAGAAGAGAGGAAAATACATTCCATACATTGTCACAATAAATTTTATGTTGATCATGAAAGAAAACTAAAGTGGATCATTAAAAGAATGATGGCATAAATACTTAAGGAATTCATCACTAGGAGGCAGCATTAGTTCAGTAAAACAATTCATTACTGACTTACTGTTCTGGACATTACAAATAGTCTCTCTTCAAAAGAAGTGTTATACTGTTTGGATATTTAAGAGCAAGGCATTTAACAAAGTATTTCTTTATGTTGAGTCAGTTGTGTTTAAGTGGATTTGTGATTCCAATATACCTAGAGAACACGAAGTGATGGAATAATGCAGCCTGGAGAAAAATGTGTAGTGGCACACTATGAGACTTCAGCTGTGAATCACTTCTATTTAAAATTTGAATTTAATGACTAGATGACAGTATTTCTATTATTTTGATAAAAGTATTTGAATGACAGAAGCTGGAGAGGTTAGAGATACTGATATATTAGATGATCAAATCAGAGTCCAAAAGTAGTTCAGCCATCTACAATAGCCACGTAAAGTCTAAAGGAACAAATCCATCCTGCAACCTGTTTTGTACAATTCTCAAGCTAAGAATTTTTTATACTTTTAAAATTTTATATAAAAAGAAAGAAAAATAAGACTATGGCATAGAAGTGTTTTATGACCCATAAAATCTAAAATATTTACTGTCTGGTCCTATAAAGAAAAGATTTGCTGACATCTAATCTGAAAAAATAAGCAGAATTTAAAAAGATAAAAAAATAAGTTGATAAATTGAAAATCCAAGTTTTAGCACAGACATAGGGTTATGGCAGTAAGACTCAGCAGCACATGTGAAGAAGACTTGCATTGGAATTTATGTGTTCAAATTGAGTTAGTTGTGAAATGTGACTGACACAAGTTAATATAGTTTAAGATATTTATTTCTAGAAATAGAGAATTTAAAAATGGAGCTAATCAGTTCCGTTTTTTTCTTTAATGATCTGATTGTTCAGGGATAGTGACAACTTGGAATGCTCTCAGAGAACCTAGAATACTACACTCACAAAGAAGAAGACTTAAGTAAGATGATACAGTATTTGACTATTTCGACACATATCCAAAAAGAAAGATAATAGAAAGCCAGCATGGTGGCACGTGAATTTAATTGCAGCCTATGGAGCAAGGCCAGCAATAGGACTTGCTTGAGACCAACCCAGGGCAACATAGCGAGACCTAGTCCCAAAAAATAGCTGGGCATGGTGGCGTGTGCCTGTAATCCCAGCTACCTTGGAAGCTGATGCTTTGGATTGCTTGAGTCCGTGGTACCTCGGGCAACGTGAGCCTGTGGTTCACCGCAAAACAGCAAGACTTAGTCTCCAAAAAAAAAAAAAAAAAAAGAAAAGAAAAGAAAGAAAGATCATAGACACATTTTCAGTATCTAGGACCAACATCATTGTGTAGAATATTACTAGGGAGGCAAGGTTTCTCTTTTTGTTTTAAGGCAGTATTATGTGAATACAAGCATTATTCTTACAGTTCTGAAATTGATAGGGTCTAATTTCTCACCTCAAATCCAAACTAAGTTGGCTTAATATAAACTTATTAAGGTTTATATTAATTAGCTCAGATTATCTCTCCCTAAAATGGAGTAGCCTACTTCAGACAGACGTTTGTTTACTGTTGTGGTAGCCATTACTAATGCTCACCAATATATTCTGGTTCTCCTCCTCTTTTTGACATGTGGTAACATGATATTTCCCTTCCCTTTGTGGGCAAATGGTCCCCCTTCCCATTGAAATTAGGTGTAGTCATGCAACTGCTTTTGTCCATGAAATGTCAGGAGAAGTAATGAATGTAATTTCCATGTATAAACATTTAAAAAGTCAGTGTGTGATTCTCCATGTGTATTTTCCCCCATGTGGTGGTCTCTGTGGCAGCACATATTGAAGATAGTGTCAGACCATGATGCCCACAAATACTTTGCAGGGATGGAAATTCTGTGTTCTTTCCATGATTGAGAAACATTTTCTTTTCATTTTTTTAATGAAAACACTTTTTTAAAAATATCAATCAGCCTATATTTTGAAGTTGTTATGACTACATAACCTAGCTGTTGTAACTTTGCTCACCTCATAGTATTTGAACAGCTAATACTCTGGGCCAGTAAATGGGACCTTAGGTAACATCCAGTCTCTACTCTGACATTGTTGCCATGGAAAAATCAGTTTTCTCTATTAAACAAAAAGGCTGTTTGAATGAAAAACATGGACCACTTCCTCTAGACAAGAATTCTATGATTTTCAAATCTTTTTTAATATTTGCTATAGTCAAGTAAAACAACGTCTTTCATAACTATATAGAAGTGTATGTTTAAAAAGAAACATTGACTTACGTATTTTTTCAATTTCATGTGATAAATTGCTTCTCATCAGGACTACTGTTACTTGTTTTGGAGAAAAACTTCTGACAATATAAAAGCATTAATTAGTCTTAGTAGTAATCTGGTAACAGAGTATATAGCCTAGGTTATTAAATCACTGTGCTTCTTAATTAGTCTGTACTGGGTCTTAATGACAAATTGAAGTAAGGAAAAAAGTCAATTGTTTTTCTTGGTCCTGCACAGATCCTTTCTTTTGTTACACAAAGGATATGGTTTTCATCCCAGAAATTAGATTACTGTCATGGAAGTTCTAGTATTCTAAAGTTTTTTCCCTTCTTGCCAATAGATTTATAGCTTTTATTTACAATTAGAGTTTTAGTTTTGCTTGTAAGTTTAGTTACACTGTTTATTAAGGCTAAAACGTAGTCATTAGATGTATGAATTTCTTAAAACACTCCATATTTGAACTGATTTGGCATGTATCTACTTTTCCTAGATTTAGTTTTCTTTTTAAAGTCCTACCGCCTTTAATAGAATTTCAAATTCTTTTTTAAAATATGATGAAATCATTTCTTAAATATATGTAGTACATGATCCATACAGTTTGCAGTACTATTTGAAACTGGCTCTCTGAATAACAAATCTGTTTCTGTCTCGTATTTGTAGACAAGTTAACAATTGAGCATCAATTTATTTCACTCTTTTGATAAAGCCTGTTCCGAAGTAGCTTGTACTCAATAGGTACCAAAGCAATATTTACTGAACCAAAGAGTTTAATTATTAATTCCTCTATTTTGTAAAGCTAGGAATCAGGGTTCTCAATTTATTTCTCTTGACTACCTCTATTAGTCTTTAATATTGTGAATAATTATCTTCCATACTGTAAGAGATAATTTAAACTCACCAAAAATTACACTAGATTTCCAGTCTTTTAAAATCAACTAAATTTATGGCATATTGCTACTGAATTTTAACCTCTCCATCTAGAGAGAGGTTTTATCTCTCTAAAATCAGAAAAATAAATTTAAAGTATAGTCTTATTGTTTAAAAATACTACAAATTCCATTTTTCACAAGACATATCTTTTGCTCCTATTCCTGACTTTGTCATTTTGTATAAATTGCTAAATTTTTCAGAGCATAGATTTCCTCATTTCTAAAATTAGGGAGTCTTGCAGTAGATGCAGTTCTCATTTCCTTTTTAACTCTGTCATAGTTTCTGTGCACTAAAGAAATGAACTCTTTAACTAGATCTTATTCTCTAGAAACATTGGTAATGGACCACAGCCTAGAATATATTTTCACAGCATCTTTGACCCTCCCTGATTCTAATATAATATAAGCAGGATACACAAACTTTTGCTTAAGATTATGCTACAGTGACATTTTTTCTAACCTAAATGGATTAAAGCAGAAATGTTTATTTCATGGTTCTGTTTGCCCATAGAATATGATCTAAGTACTTTCTTTGCTCTTTGTTATCCCCATTCTAATACTAAGGCATTCAGATCAACCTGCTATCTGCTGTTTTGCAGATTCTATATCAGAGTTGAGAGAGAAAAAATAACTATATCATATATTGCCTTTGAAAGCTTCTGTCCAAAAGTAAACACATGTCACTTGTGATCACATGGTATTGGTCCCCGACAAGTCTCATGACCACATTTAACTTCGAGGGAGCAGGAAGTGCTGTCTCACATTGGGCCTGGATGAGGGAAGTCACAGGAATACTTGGGGAGCAGCACTTACGTTCATTATTATGTTTTAAATCAAAACAAATGTTTGGAGTAATTTGTGGAGTATCAATTAGTATTTTATTTGTGTAAGGTAAGGAAATATTAACAGCCTTAGAAAAATATCTTCCTATTTGATTTAGCAGTTCAAGTTTTTAGAAATTGTTAAATAGATAAGTAAAAATGTTTATTCAGTAGTTCATTCCTTATTTATGTGCTGGAAACTAAAAGGGCCTATACCTTCATGGACTTATTTAGGGCAGAAGAGGGGGAAATAGTGATAGAGAAAATTAAAATTCAAACAGGTTAAATGCTTTGATGTGACAAGTATATCTTGGAATGAAATCATAGAGGAAAAATGTTTCTGATTCATTTTCCAGTCAGCTGGTTCTCTTTTTAGCAGAATAAAAGTTTTGTAAATCCCTCTTATTGAAGTTTTATAGTTTTATTTTTGAAGAGTTCTTCAAATACGCTAAATTACTTTGTAAAAATTTCTATCTCTAAAGGTATTTCTAAGGTTGTCTGTTAGGAAGAATTGTTTTCATAAATTGTGACATCATTTTGAATGCCTATAAATCTTTTGATAATGAATATTGGAAGTTCCATGGTTATAATTTACTCTATTAAAATATGAGACGTCAAGAGGGAAGTGATTCAGATTGTGTAAACAAATTGCATCTCTAAAAATTGCTCATACTAAATACTTTAAGATGATATAGAAATGATTTGAGTTAGAAAGAGGAAAATGAATAGCTTACTTTTTCTTTAACAGCCTATTTTCTTCTAGGATGTAGTATGCACCTTTCTAAGAAAAGCAGACTTCTTGATTCAAGGATATTTAGCATAGAAATGCTAAATACTTAATACTTTTAAAATTTGTCTTTTAGGAAGAAGAAAGGCGTATGGCATCCGTTGTAGCCAAAAAAGAGGAAGAGAAAAAGCGGGAAAGTCATAAACAATCTTTGCTTAAGGTATTTTCTCTTATATGTACAAACAGTCACAAATACTGAAGCTAGTTAACTTGTCATACAAAAAAGTGGTTTCCAAGCTTTACAAATTTTTTCATTTCTAGCCGTATGATTTTTTTTGGGGGGAGGGGGAGACTAGGTTTCACTGTTTTGTCCTGGGTACTGCAGACTCAAGTTGTCTGGGGTATGGTGGACTCAAGTGAGCCTCAGCCTCAGCCTCCCAGGTAGTGGTAGTTGGGATTACAGGCACCAGCAATGGCACCTGCTGTTTTTTTCAAGACCAGGTCTCGCTATGTTGCCCGGGGTAGTATCAAACCCATGAATTCAAGCGATCCCAAGCCTCTTGCCTCCTAGCACTTGGACGACAGGCGCCAACCATGCCCAGCTTCTAGCCATATGATTTTTATAAATGAAAAACCTTAAAACTTTTATGTCACTACCTATAAATAAACTTCACTTCTGAAATACAGTATAATGTTACTTCACTTCTGAAATACAGTATAATGTTATAACATACATACAAAGGATTGGAATTTTAAAGGATAGAGACTAAATAACTACTCTTAAAGAAAACTTACCTGAAAGTTTTAGTTTTAGTGCACTGTACATTTCATGGCCTGTGGCATTCCATTTTGGAAACTACTGTAATAAATGATCACCTTTACTATATATATATATATTTTTTTTTTTTTTTAGTTTATTATTTTTGGATTTCACACAATGTATGTTTGGTATGTTTGTTGATTTCCTTGGGAATGCCCACTGATATATTTTAAAGAACTCTGCTGCATGTTTTTTTTTTTAAGTGGAGGCATAATTAACAGTAACATTTTATTTGTTTTAAATGTAAAGCAGATTTTTGTAACTAATCAACTGTTTTCTTTCATGTATTTGTTTTGAAATTAATTTTTTCAATGAGCTACCATTTTCTTAGAACCTTTTTAACTTTTTCACAGTACAGGCCTTCTTCCTTCAGGTGTAGTTACTGTAGTTTTCATACTATCAAAACACTTAGAGTTTATTGTGCTTGTACCCGCCCCAGTATTTTCACTCCTTCCTGCCCCTCTCTTCTTCTGGGTGTCTCAGATCAATGGTCTGCTTTCAGAGTTTGTCTTTGCTGACCTTTTTTTTATTGCTTTCTCTATACTCTACATATAAATAAAATCATCTTTCTCCTTATTTTGCTTAGCATAATCCCTTTCAGCTCCGTCCATATTGCTACATGTGACAAGAGGTTGTCTTTTATGATAACTCAGTAGTATTCTTGTGTGTATATACCACATCTTCTTGACCCATTATGGAAAACAATATGGAAATTCCTTAAAATATTTAAAAAACTATCTGCCATGTGGTCTATATATAACTTCACTTTTGGGTGTGTACCTAAAGGAAATGAAAACAGTATTTTGATAATATATGTGCACACCTAGATTTATCACACCATTTTTCACAATAGCTAAGTTATGAAAACAACCTAAATGCTTATCAGTGGATGAATGGATAAAAATTACATCAGATATATACATAATAGATTATTAGTTATGAGAAAGGGAGACCTCTTGCCATTTGTGAGAATCTTGACCACATTATGCTGAGAAGTACAGAGAAAGATTTCACTTGTATGTGAAATACAAAAAAGTGTAGAAAAACCGATAATGTGGTGGTTATCAGGTTACCAGAATGCCAGTGTTTGAAGGTACATTGAGTGACAACTAGTAAATAAACCACAGAGATTTAATGTATTGAAGTAACATGCTCTACACCTAAAATTTACAAAATGAAATACTTCAAATACATAAA
Organism: Uropsilus gracilis; assembly: GCA_004024945.1. NCBI lineage: Eukaryota > Metazoa > Chordata > Mammalia > Eulipotyphla > Talpidae > Uropsilus > Uropsilus gracilis. Next base: position 15,114 of record PVHY01002817.1, read on the forward strand.
ATAATAATAAAATGAATGAATGAATAAAATTAGATGAGTAGTTTTCTTGGGAAAGGAAGAACACATATACATAGACCGTAGCCTTGTTTTTCTGTCTTCCATGCAACAACCTTCGGTTGAAGAGAAGTATCAGATATGTCATATGCTGGTGTGGTATTGCTTAAATGACAGAAACTATAATTTGATATCTTCTAAAAATGACTTTCTTTAGCAAAGACTTAAACATTTTTTTGCCATGTAACTTTAGAAATATGATTTGTAATTAATATGCTAAGTACATTCTTGATTATTTATAATAAATTATTTTTGGATTACCCCCTTTTGTTTTGTAGACGCTCTTACCTTCCTTTTGCTTCATTTTTGTTGCTCCACAGATACATAGTATGGTTATGATCTCTATCTGACCCAAGAATGCATTCCTGTTTTAAAATATCTTCCCTTTCCCTGCCCTCAGTAAAAACAGAGAATAGATATTCTCTTAGTCAAACCAGTGATGATGTGATTTTAATAACCCAAGTAAAGGAAACTTAAGTTTGGGGGTGGGTATAGGAAAGTGTTTGCATTTTCAGAGTACTTTGTTATAATTTTTTTTAACATACTCAGTGGTATAAAGATATTTTGTGTCTTTTTTCTAAGCTCTGTTCAACCTACTTCACTAAAAATATTTCCTTCTGCCAACCCCTAGAAATCCAGTAAACGAAATGCATGAAGCCAACATGATAGCCATTTTCTCTTAACTCACTGCCCCTGCCTCTTTCTAAATGCAATGGGACTAAGTAAAAATAATGTCATTGCTTAGATTAAAGTTTGGGTTTGCCCAGTCATTTGCAAATAACTGAAATAGAATTCCTTCAGGTAAGAATGACTTTTTGTTATAAATTTGGAGAAAAGTTTTTAGAGTAGAGAAGTAGATTCCACTTTTAAAGAAGATGTCAAAAGTGTGAGAAATAGATGATTTATATATATATATATATTTTAAGTATAACCTACTTACATCTATAGACACCTTTGAAATAACTTACAGTAGGGAAACAAATCCTAAAAACATTTCAAACACATAAATAGAACTTTAAAAATGTTTAGTCTTTTTAAGACTGAGCTTTTTTTTCTTTTATCACTTTTCATTCCTATTCAATGCCATTCTTACATGCTAAAATTTTAGATAACCAAATACAGGCAGAGACTTGGAGCTAAAAGTAGCTATTCTATGTGTATATATACACTAAAGGGATTCACAGACTACTGAGCAGCTTTCATTCACCCCAGAGCAGGTAAAGAGGGCTCAGTATCCCACTGAGCTGATTTTCCTTTGGATGATTGTAATCTTAGTAAAGAGGAAGTAGAAAATGTCTATTTTCACACTCTCATCTAATTGGCATGCCATTTTAATAGGTTAACTTTTGATAATGGGCACTTTGCCAGAATAGGGATTATTTTCCTCAGCAACTAATATGAAACAAGTAGAACCTAGTGCAGCAGTTAAGATTCAGTAGTTAAGATCTGCTTTTCTCCAGGTTTCTGTGAGAAAATAAGAGTCCACAAGCTCTTGGTATGATTCTCAAAGTGAGATCCATGAACCAGTGCCATCAGCAACCTGGAGCTTGTTAGAAATGCAAATTCTTGAGCCCCAACCCAAATACACTAAATCATAAACATAGTAAGAATGAGCAATTGGTGTTTTAAAGCCCTTCAGATGATTTGAGATACTCTAAAGTTTGAGAAACACTTAGTTAAGGCATTTACTGTGTAGAATGAATTAGCATCTTTCGTATTCATTTAGGATGATACTGGTTATCTAGAAATATTTCAATGTTACATAATTTCTCTTAGTAACCTATATCCAATTATTAAATTTCAGGTACTGAAATTTAATGCTGAGATGCATATAACATTAATCAATCCCTTTTTTTCATTTCCGTCCTTCTGCCGTCTCCCCCCCCCCATCAAGATTATACCACTGGTAGAAAAATGAAAATATTCATTATTCTTGCTATGTTTTAAGCAAGGAGATATAAATTTATATCATTAATCTTTTTGAAAGTGAATTTTCCTATCTCCAATGGGATTAATTATTGTTTAATATATTATTTTTCTATAAAGATCATTGACCATTTTTGAGATGTTTGAATGCAGAGGGCAAATATAGACCACTTTATTTTAAAATTTGTTTTTTATTTCTAATTTAAGAAATATGTTCCTTTTAAAGGTATAAACAAAAATATGTTCCTTGGATACTTTCTTGTTATAGAAATTGCATTATGTAATTCTTGTCACATTTGAACTTTTCATAGGAGAAGAAAAGGTTAACAATTAACAACATAGCTCGAAAGTGGGACTTACAACAGCATCGAATTACCAATATTGCTGCAAATCAAGATAGAAAAGATTCTGACTCTTCTTCTCAGGACCAATGTCAGAACGATGGGAGCACCATTTCTGCATTTCCAGAGGAAGCAGGGTATGCAGTGGTAGTCTTTCCAAATGCTTGTTTTGGGCAACTGAATTTGGAGCAGAAGTGGGAAATAATTTCACTAAGTCATTTCAAAATAATCTTCATTAAGTAAAGCCTACTTAGAATAGCAGTCTAAATAAAAAATGTTAAGATGGAAATATTGAAAACATAAACTAATCTCTAATATATGGCTTTACAGTGTTTTTTTTTTTTTTTTTTTTTTTCAGAAGAGAGACTATAGATTATTTAGTATTAAAGTTTCTGAGACGCTTCCCACCTCATGTATTTTGTCCCCTATCAGCCAGTCTATTCTCATGCTGCAAATGCAGTGACTTTTCAGATCAGTTACTTCCTATGTTTCAAATATAGTTTTTTTTCTTCCCTGATACCACTTCTCTACCCTATTTTGCTCACCATGCCCTAATTAACTCTACACCTGGAAGCCTTAAATTTAAACCTCACATCCCTTGAAAAGTTTCCCTAAGTACTTTGTGGAGACTAGAGTAGATACCCTTTTATCTTTCAGTTTTCTCTACTTTCCCCAATAAACACTCACCACCCACGAAATTAGCTAGTTGGAAATTGTTTCATATCTGTCTTCCTCTCTAGAATATAAGCTGCAAGAGAAAAGAAATGCTCATTGTACTATGATGGACTATGTGGGTGCTGCTGGTGGATATGGGGTCAGGTAACATGCATCTGAAGAAGTGTGAACCTAATGTCATAAATCATACAGAGTGTTATAAAACAAGTTGCATCAATTTAAAATAATACAATTTTTAAAAAGAGGAAACATTCAAATAGAGTGATTAACTCACTCTCTTTTTTCCTGTATAACTAAGACAAACTTATTTATTAGCTAGTAATATTAAGCAGTTCAGCATAAAATCTGAATAATTGCTCCTCATAAGTTCTGTAATATATACCTGTTCCCATGTTTCATGACCTCTTTTCTTTTAAAACAAATGTGTCACAGAATGCAGTCTATTTATGAGCATACCTGAGTTTACTGTCTACACATGATTTTTAAAGTATTTTTACAATTTAAAAAGGAAGCCTAAAAATAAAAAATGGATCAGATTTCAATTTTGTTTCTTTTGATAAAGTGCATCTATCTTATTATCTAAACTCTGAAACACATTTTAAATTAATGTAATTTTCTTCTTAATTTTATAACCAGTTTTATTTAAGTCCTTCATATATAAAAAATTGATGAAGTAGTTTCAGAGGCATTAGAACAGTATTTTAAAAGTTTTCTATAGTTAGAATCTTGAGATAGATTTAGACGAATATAACTCTAAATTTTCACATGTAGGATTAATTTATATTGACCAGTCTACTTCCTTCAGCACAATTGTGTAGTTTCTCAGCACTTTCAGCAAGAAAAGTAAGCCAGCAAGATTAGAAATTTTAATTCTAATTATAATTAATTCTAATTAAGTGATACTTATAGCTGACATATAGATCATTTTTATATTGTCCCAGAATTTTATTCAGCATTGTTTAAATATCAAAATACAATTTTACTTGTTTGAAAGTATAACACTTTATAAAGTTAAAATTTTATAGCATAGAGATTTAGAGTTGTGAAATACTTCCCAAGTCAGTTCAATTTCTGATTTCTCTTTTTAAAAAATATTTTTATATCCTTTAAGGATATTTTCCCCCCAAACAATCCTGTAAATTTTATTTTGTAATTTTGATAAGGTTTTAAAAATTATTCATGATATATCAAGTTAATATTTTTGTATGATGTACAGTTTGACTTGATTTTATTTCAATTGGCTAGTCAATTCGCTATTATTCTTAACTAAGCTACTTTTTCCTTTTTAGTGACAATACTGTAATCTTATATTAAGTACTATTTATGCTACAACTCCTTAAAAGATAGGAAGAGAAGAAATCTGCCTCTACATTAGAAAGACATTGTATCTGAAACTTACAACCAGTGTAACACTTAGTGCTAAAACTGAAAGCTATCCCCTTAAGGGAAAAAGCAAGAATTCTCACTGCCATCACATCTTTTTAATTTAGTATTAAGGCTTTTAGCTAGATCAGTCAGACAGTAATAGGGAAAAAAACCCACAAATTCAGGTTAGAAAAGAAGTAAAACACTGTATAATCCTAAATATGCCACAAAAAGCTATAAGAAAAATGAATAAAGTGAAGTGGCAGTTTACAAAATCAACAAAAATCATTTATATAAGAGAAGGAAAATTATGAAAATAATTTTCACTCCTGATCACATCAAAATGAGTCAAGTACTTGGGGTTAACTTAGACAATGAGATGAAAGGCTTACATTGTCAAATTATAAGATGTTATTAAAAAACATAGATTGTGACATAAGGAAATAGAAAGTCTTCGACTTTAAATACTATTTCTATTTTGAAAATAGAAAGTTTATGATTTTTCAGTGCTTGTGTTTAAGGGGAAAATTCTCTGTTACATTGAGATTATTAAAATATTCTTCCACTTTGTCTTACTAAAAGTTTAAAATTTGGTCTTTCATATATTGAACTTGATTACATATGAATTTGATTTTTTTAAGTTTGAGGTTGAAGTCTGATCTGTTTGTTTTTACCCTATAGAACAGAAACAAGTGCTGTAAGGCCTATTTATTGTATATTCTTTTCTCACTGATCTGTAATGCCACTCTACCCATTTGTTGACAGTGGCAGAAGTAGTGGTAGAGTCTTTTACAGATCTTCAAGTAATGCCTCTATTTAGTCTTACAGTTTTATTTTCCATCATGTCTGTTGTTGCCATCAACAAGTTGATTGCCATCTTCGTTACTCTTTCTAGTGTATTTTGAAAATTATGGCTTCCTGTTCCCCTCTTCATCATCTGTACTTCTCACTTCCCAGCTTCCACCCCCTTTTGTACTTATTATTGTGGGTTTATACCTTTGTAGGTTTTTACTTTAATATAGTCTTAAAGGAATAGGTCTCAAACTCATATCAATCTGTCTGGTGTTTATCTGAAAGTATAAAGTAAAGCATTTTATTTTTTTACCTTTTTTTTTTTACTTTCTTATTTTCATACATTGGTCATATTTGAATAGTTACTGTGTCCCTTTGGTATGGTCCTCCCCTCAGTAATGCACCCATATACTACCACTTGGTAACCTCCCCCCCCCCCCGCTTCGCTATAATTCCTCTCACTGCCAGTCGCAGATCTATACTTGGCTCTAAAGTAAAGCATTTTAAATATTAGAGTTATATTACTATATTCTCTGTAAATTTTCAAAAATATAATTAAGATGTATCTTTCAGGAATTATAGAAACCTGGCTTTTAGATAGGAAACTAGTCGGGGGATTACAAAGTCTCTTCCTGTGAGTTCTGATTTGTTTTTTAGTACTACATAAGGTTTTCCATTTGTAACAATCCTTTTATAGTCATTAGTATTTTGTAATGGCAAAAGAGTGGCCAATTCTTGTGTTACAATGTCTGTGACCTTGGGCTTATGTATTGTAACCTAATATATATATAACTAAATGCCTTGAGACAAGTGTCCATGAAAAAATTAGACATAAAAGAAAAATTCTGTAAAACTTTGATAATCCCATTAATTATTTCACTGCTCAAAAACTTGGGACAGCTCTGTAGTAAAATGATATACTGCGGGTTTATTTTCCCTTCCAGAAGTGGGAAAGTGCTTGGTATAATATTTTCTATGCTTACTTTGGATGCATGCAGTATAGCTAGTTTATTTTTGATCGTGTCCTGTCTATGAACACTGTGGTATTTTAGTCAATGATACTATAATAAAATATAATGTATAAAATAAATTTCCACACCTACCAATGTTGTAATAGAAATTCATAAAATAGGACCCAGAACCACTTATTCATTGGGAAAGGAATCTCCTGAAATATCTTAAAGCTTTCTATTCTAGTCTGGTATAAAAAGTCTAAATTTAAAAATACTCTGAAGAATACCCATAATCTTCTGAAATTATGGGTATTCCATTTAGACATTAGGGCATATGCTCCATTTAGCATAAAGTTCAAAGACTCAGTGTAGTTATGACATTAAGTTAGTCACTCTGTCTTTTCTTATTGTCTTCTACTAACCAATAAGGCATCAAATATTTTTCTGATTCATTGTTAATAAGTAGAATTGAATGAGTGAACATCTAGACTTAGAATTAATTATAACTATCTCAGAAAAAATTCTATTTTATGGCATACTACCTACTGTAATATAATAAATTATTTGAGATAGGCAATGTATGTGGAAGTATGTTGGATTTCATATATTGAGTGAAAAAGGAATTTTAAAAACTGAATCCTCCATTAAAAAAAATAACACACTTTTTAGAGTGTGAATTTAGATTAGGTAGAGGTGGAAAACAGACAAGATGACCCAGTTACTGCCTTTAAAAGCTGGAGATACTATTAACTCCTCTCTCTTCTTCATTCCCCATAGTTAATTAATCTCTATAGCCTATTTTTATTTTCTCTCAAATATCTGGTATATATATGTTCTGTTATACAATTCATAGAATATTATTTCTGTGAATAATAATTATATATCTAATATTCTATGAATATCATTACTTCTTAAATAATTTGTCTATTAATGGCAGATTTGTGATTTGAAAGACCTGTTTGATTTTCTAGCCAATACATTTTCACGACACCATGCCATTTTCGTTGTTGTTATTGTTGTTATGTCTTCTTAAGGTCTAATTAACGCTATTTTCAGCCAGCTAGTCTGTCTTTGCCCCATTTCCACAAAGCTGGCCAACTTAACTATGTGAATAGGGTCCTTGATGGCAGAGAGCATGTCTTATTCTTTGTTTCCCCAGGTGACCACCTACCTCCATTCATGGCGTATTGGAGATGCATTAAAACTTGATTTAAATATAGTCTTATTATTTAATTTAAAAATCTTTTCTGCTCCTCAATCTATAGGATAAAAATCTAACTTTTCAGCTTCATCTTTAGCTATTACTTCTCCCTAATGTTTCATCCTATTGAAGTGTGGTACTAAACCATTTAGAAGGATGCTCGAACAGAGCTAAAGAACACTAAGGGACAGTGACCAAATGGTGTTCAAACAGTACCAAGACAGGGTCTAACAATGCTAAAAGTGCCAAAGGACAGTGCCCCAGGTGGGGAACAGGTCATTGTCAGTGGGTTCTCCCCTGCCTACACAATTATGAAACCACTCAAGTTCAGGATCCAACAACAGGGTCTATTTAACAAACACAAGATTGGGGAAGGAAAAAAAATTCTTTTTTACTGAGCATTTATTATTTGCCAATAATTTTATTTTTTTATTTTTATTTTTTATTTATATATAAGTTTCACAACATTGTAATCCCAAGGATTCACACCCCCCCATCCTCCCCTCATTTCCCCCCCCCCTTCCCTCCTGCTCAAAGTTATGCACTTCAGTTTGGTGCTTAGCTTGTTTTGACTTTTCCTCAAGGCTTTTGTTTGTTTTTTCACTATATCCCATATATTGTGAAACCATTTGGTTTCTGCCTTTTTCTTTATGGCTTGTTTATGCTAATATGATTTCTTCTAAATACATCCATGTTGTTATAAAATCGTTGAATTTGTCATTTTTAATTGATGAGTAAGATTCCATTGTGTATATATACCACATTTTTGGGAAGGAAAAATTTTAAGGCCACAAGTGACTGTATCACCCCAGAGGGTATCCTCAGTGTCTAGAAGTCCCAAACAAAGGCTGCTCCTGGAAGATGAGGTGAGCCTGCAACAGCCCACAGCAGCAGTCTTAAGGCTGGACTGAATGACCAACTCAGCAGTGACCGATTTACAGCTTTAGGTGGTACTGGGGAACCAGAGGCTTCAGTCAGCTCTTTGAGACTACGGACCGAGCCCAGTGGTGATCCTTGCAGGCAATGTCGGAGGTAGGACCCAAAGGCAGGTGCAGTGACTGAGTCTCTTTGAGGGTCTCTGGAGGTCTGGAAGGTCACACAGTTATACTGAATCCCAGGAAGGTACTCAGTGCTTTTCTTTCTTCATAGGGCATCTGTCAAATCCTCCTCCTTCAAAGGTGGTCCAACGAATGCTTCTACTCTGAAGGCCAGCAGCAAAATGACTTTTTTTTTTTTTCAAAGGTGGTCCAACAAAACCTTTTCTTTGGAGACCCAGAGCAGAATTTTTCCTTGAAGGTGGTCTGATGAATCTGCAGGGCAGGAGCAGGATGAATCTCTTCTTTCTTCTGAGACTGGCTGTTGACTAACTCTTTTCTTTCTTCAGAGGCCAGGAGCAGAACCCTGCTTCTTCAAAAGTTGGGAACAGAATGAATTAAGCTGGCCCTTGCTCTGCCTGATATCTCCTTTGGGCTATCCCACCCAATAAGCCTGATTGGACCATTTTCAATCTTAAAGCATTTGTTTGGACTGTTTAGTATCAAATCAGCTCATTTTCCATTTTTTCATCTGAATAATTAATGGAGTGAGCTTGAGCCTCACTGGTTTATTTAGATTGCATTTTAGAATCCTGCAGCCAGACATAATAGTGAGAAAAGTCCAGCCTGGCCTTCAGTCTGGACAGGATAGGCTATTGAGCCTGTTGGCCCTAGGGAGTTACAGCTAAAGTCTGCCTTGCTGGGGCTGGGAGGGGCAGTGTTCACAGGTATTGGGCTAAGGCCAGAGCACCTAAGCCCCAACAAAACCACCTAGCCCTGTGACCTCTGGGGGCCATAGAGATCCAGTGACGTTATTCAGTATTCCAGACACAGTGAAGTTGATCTTACTTGAGCATGTTATATACATAATTAGGTCTCTGTGCCTTTCGTCACTCTTGTTTTCTTACCTCCTTTCTACTCTTAATGAAATTCTATTATTCATCTTTCAAAGATACTACAGTTCAAATACTACCTTTTTTTTTTTTAAATCTGACTTCTCACTCCTAGAATAGCCATTCTTTTTCTGTAGTCTTATAACATACCATTTAGATATTCATTATGTAACATTAAGGACATTTGATTTAATGTATATATTTATCTTGCTTTTCACCATCCATCCAGACTGGGAACTCTTTACAAAAAACAAGGCTTTTTTGTCTCAAATTTTATTACTATGCTAATTGTTGATATAATTTGGGGAGTATAACCTCATACCTCTATATGTGCATATGCTTCACTCACGCTCTACCAAAGCTTTAGTGCAAATGTCCTATCACCTTCCCTACCCTATTTCTCCCACTCCCAACCCTATCACATCTCTAGTAACCAGTACATTTCTCAGTTTAAGAATTGCTTTTGTTGTGATTTACCATTTTGTTTTCTTTAGTTACTTATATTCCACAAATAAGTTAACTGCCTTTCACTTCCTGATTTATTTCACTTAGTGTAACCACCCTTAGATTTTGAATAATGATGCTATGAACTGAGTGCATAAATATTTTCATATTACTGTTTTTCTATACTTTGGGTAAATGCCTAACAGTGGTATTGCTGGATCATATGATATTTCCATTTTTATTTATTTATTTTTTGAGACATCTCCACATGTTTTTCTTAGATACCACATCAAATTACATTCCTACCAACAGTGGTTGAGTGTTCCTTTCCCCCTTTTTCTTTTTTGCTCTAGGTTTCTGCAGGTTCTCTCTGTTTTCTTTAATATACACTCAAGTGAAATGTTCCTGTTTAATCAAGTCTAACTGGGATTTGACTTTCTGCCCGATGTTCAGTTTGGGGTAGGAAGGGTGACCAGGTGCACTTGGGTGGGGGAAGGATAAGGTGCCCTCCACTTTGTTTGGTCCCATTGTGTGGTATTCCCCAAATGTTTTTAAGCATTTTCATATTATATTGTTTAATTATAAAAGTATTGTTTTGTAAAAAATAATTTTTTTCAGTCAAAAAATGAATACTTTAAAAATAAAGAAAACAACCTTTTTGTATTTGCATAAAAAGATATCAATGATGCATTAAATAAATTGTTTTAAAGCTAACTACAATATATATTATCTTTAATTGATAATTTGGGCTTAATGGTAATATTTTATTTTATACATGCCTCTTTTTTAATTAATATATGACTAGAAGAATGCAAAACTTTAAGATGTTCTATAAAACATAGTCTTTGGTTCTCCAGGATTACTGAAATGAATTAAAGAAGAATATAAAATTTCAACTACCTTTTTTATCAGATCTTTATATTCTGTTATATACTTTGCATATTACTTTCATTTAGAATGAAATGGGTTTTCCAGGTCTCTGGACCCAGGACTCACCAGTGCTTTGCAAGGATTATCTGTCACAGACACACACCTTGTTGAAGTGGATGGGGATACACTTTCTCTGTATGGCTCAGGAGCTCTGGAATGTCTGGATCGGAATTGGAGTGTGCAAACAGCAGGAATGGTGACAACAGTCTGCTTTACTTTTATAGAATTTGATGAAATCGTCCAAGTGCTTCCCAAATTGAAGATTAAGTTTCCTAATTCTCTGGTAAACATTTCTTTTTAGTGTATATTTGAATTATTCTCAGTCATGACTCATGTTCAAGCCAAAAACCTGTTTTAAGTTGTATTTATGCACTTTGTATCTGGTAGAAGACTGAACTTTTGTGTTGATTTTTATGGATCTGGGATTTAAATTAGTATTTATGATGGCTTTGCAGTTTTCTGTTTATACTGAAAATTATCTCTATAGAAAGTAATTCTTTATGGTGTGTAAAAGAATAATATAATTTTATTCAATTTATATATTTCTGCTATAAAAGCATTCAACAGGACCTCACATGGGCCTATACTATATATATTTTTTATTGTACCTGCTACAAATTGTTACCGTAGTCCCTTAAACTTATTTAAAATAATTTTACTAGTTTATTGAAATTACTTTGCAAATTAGCATTTTCTAACTAAGGTATTATTCACAAGTAGGTATTAGCAGAAGCTGATTTTCATGAGCTCTTCAACAAATTTTTATCATCGTATTTCTGTTGAAAAGGTGATTTCCTTCACTTGTACTTCTATAATTTTTTTCTTTTGCCACACCATCTTCCACTTGGAAGACAAAAGTGAGACAATATGTTTTGAAAAGAGTTTCCAAATTCACAGACAGATCACTTGCATTAGCTTTTCAGTTTTAGGACTTGATTTTTCTAAAGCCATGTTTATCAGCCTACACAGTAATTGGCAAAATGGAGATAATAACTAACTAGTTTTTTCAGAAACATTGTTATCCCTGTATTTGTAAAGTTCTGAAATTTCTAATCTTTTTTTTTCTGTAGTTTTAATTTCAGTGTAAAACATAAAATCAGTATAATGACTAAAATTCTAAATTGTATATATTTGTTAATAAATTGGGAGTGTACTTTGCAAATGGGAAATCACTCTGCATTCAGTATTGAGTGGGTTAATAGATTATATCAGTGATATATTAGATGATTTAAAGCTATATAAGCTTAGTATATTAAGTTGAAAACATACTAAGCCTAAAGTTCATAGATTTACTTAGAGAATGATCATTAAACTTCAGGGTTAATATTTTAAGATGATTAATTCCAATGTACAATGCTTGCTTTTGTCTTTTATTATTTCAGCACCTCAAATTCAAAGAAACAAATCTTGTAATGCTGCAGCAGTTTAATGCACTAGCACAACTCCGTCGCATTGACCAGTTGACAGTTGATCCTCAAGGAAATCCAGTTGTCAATTTTACACTCTGGAAATATTATGTACTGTTTAGGCTGAGCCATTTTAGTATGCAGAAAATAAATGGAACAGAGGTAAGCTAAATGCTAACTCCGCTATAAAGTGTGTTCCTTTTAATAATTATATAAAGTGATCAGGAATTTAAGTAACCGTGATGGGGTTTTTTAAGAATACTGCTTTTTAAAATAGTATTGTCATTTACAGTGTCAAAAACCTCAGTATTTATCAAAAAAGTTTAGAGCACTAAATAATTTTGAAAATAAAATAGTAACAAGGTCATGATGAATAGTAAATATTTTTACTTTGTTTGTAAGCATTCAGGAAAGTAAAGTGTTGATGGTATGACAATTTCAAAAAGAAAAAACACTTCTGTAGGTAATATAAACTTGTTTTTTTTAAATTGTTTTACAGGCTGCCTGGCATGCAAGTAGGGATGGGGAAGTGATATCTAAGTATCAGCTAATAAGGGTCATGATAGAGGAAGAAAAGGAAAATGTAATGGGGATGGGGGAAGAAAATGTATACAGGGAAAGAGAGTGATTTACAAAGCAGAAGAGATAAGAAGGGGGAATGAGAGAGAAAGGTAAAGTAAGGGGGAAAAAAGATGTGAGAAAAGAGGAAATAAAGTGAGTAAATGTCTGAATTGCTTTGTTAGTAGTTTGTTAACAGCAGTCAGTAGCATAAGTGTATTGCATAATTCAGGAACCTGACTAACTGGAAAATTATTAGTGAAAAGTTGTTTTTCAGTTTGATTCTGCTAAGTTTGACAGAAGGCCATCTCCCAGCTGCCCAAAGACCATGTCCTCTTTAAACTTTATTTTTGAAGCGGAGTGATTCTGTATTCTACCTTTACTGAGAAAATTGGTGAACTGAATTTATGTAAGCCTCCAAAGGGTGGAGGGAATCTTTATATGTTATTAGTAGTACTGTGATTCTCTTAAAATTGAGAGGCTCTCTTGACTATAAGGTGACCTATAATGAACTTTACTAGCACAGTGCTAATAGCACTAATAGCACTGTATTTCCCTGCAACTAATATACTACAAGTACCTCAGCCTAGAAGTCTAAAAAATCCAACTGTTAGGAGACTGGAGGTTTCTCAATCAATGTGCAATTTGCAGCAACCATGGTAGACCCATGACTTAATATCAGGCATCTGCTGAGGATGTAGGACAGATCTGGACTTCACATGACAATTAATTTGTCCAACTAGTTTCCAAGAGATTTGGTTCACTCTTTTGTACTTATGTACTCTCTTCCTCAGAGAGATTAAGAGACTAAGAGACACTGGTCAAACTTACTAATTAATTCCAAAGATTCCTAAAATTAGCATGGACATAAAATGAAATAGTTATATTGGCCATGTGTGATGATTTGCCCTCATTAATATGACCAAACTATTACTCCAGTTAAGCCTAAATAATATATATACCCAGGCATAAATATCTGATTATTACTAACTTTGAAGTAGGAAGAAATACTGTAATATAATTACATCAATTAGAAAAGAATCACAGAGAACCAATGTAACTTATTCTGATTTAAGTTACAAAAATGTGAATGCTAGAGATAATTGATATTTCATTTAAAGACCTAAAATAAAGCTATTTCATCTTTGATATCTATAATAACTTTATACGATATTTTTCTTTCTCTTTTATATAAGAGATAATGTTACTTTGGTAGACAAACTTATGTGCATCAAGAAAAGATGGAGTAGTGTTCTGTGGCAACCACTAGGTGACTATATTAGACCAAACATCTTAGTTGTCAGCTAAAGGATTTGAGGGAGCAGCAGCCTAATTAACTATGATGATTTAAGAAAGGGAACAGGAAAGGAAGACAGTCTGCACTAATTCATGTATAGAAACGCTCATGATTCGTGGGGTTTATTTTTCAGAAAATGTCTGTTAAATATATTACAAGATAGTGTGAAGAATGAGTTTTCAAAAGATCCTAAATTAAACTATGTCAGTTTCTCAACCTTAGCTCTGTTGATATTTTGTGCTAGTTGATTCTTTGTGAGCTAAGCTGTGCATTGTAGAATGGTTAGCAGCACTTCTGGCCTCTAACCTACTAGGTCCTGGTACTACCCCTTCACCAGCTGAAACAAAAAGATGTCTCCAGAAAATATCAAATGTTCCCTAGGGGCCCAGGTTGGGAACCATAGAACTGAATGGAAAAACGAATAGTGTTTAAAATGCAAATAACTTTATTTTATATTAAGAAAAATGCTCAGCTATTAATTCAAGACCTCCTTTTAACTTATAGTACTTTCTTGGTTGACATAAGAATGAACATTCACAGGGAATTTCAATGTTATTTCAAAGTTATACCCTATTGGGAGAAAGGCAGACATAATTTCAGAATGAAAAGGGATGGCCTTACTAGCCCAATGACAGTTCCATCTCTGAGGAAGGAGCAAAATTATCCCTATAGGAGCAAGGTGTGACCAGCACCTTGATTTACTTTTGATAAAATAGTAAAATGAATAAATTCCACTGGCACATGAAAATTTCCCCTCCTAAATCATTCTGCTTCAAGAACCTATAAGATTTCTTAAGAATTCACAAAGAATTTATATTACTTCAAGTGTAATTTTCAGGGAATATAGCTTATAAGTCAGGGCTAACTCACAACCTCCCAGTTATCCTCCATTACTATGAGTCGTATTTGTACATCTTCATCTTAATTACCTCAGGAAAGAAAATGGAATATCAGTGACAGCTGTCTACTTATAGATCAGAGAATATGCTTTCTGGACTAAATAAAATAATCTGAACATGAATCTAGAATTATATTAGTTGTATCAAGCTCATCACAACTTTATTTTTGATCCCTATTACTTGTATCTCTTCAGGTGACACAGAATGATATGATAATGGCTGAGAGGCTCTTCGGAATCCTAGCTCATGTAGCATCTTCTGAATTACCCCAGTACCGTCTGATTTCAATTCTGGGTGATGCCAGGTAACTTAATTTTGGTACTTTTTATAGAATTAATGTTGCACTAGGAAAAGGGAAGATTCTCGTATACCTGTTGTCTGTGCCATTTTTACATCCCACAAACATGTACCTTAAATTTGTTTTTTTTGCCTGACCTACATAAATTGTTGGGAATATAAAGGTGAATAAGAGAAAGTGAATGATCCCATGTGGTTTATAATCTAATAAATTGAAGACATACGTAAGCAATTATAATCTTTCAAAATCTATGAGCGAACTATAGGGACATAAGAGAAACTATTTTTGAAGAATACTGGGGAAGGCTTTTCAAGGGATGTAACAATTTATCATATACTTTAGAAATGAAGAGGAACTTTTCAGGTTGATGGTGTCAGGGGAAGAGATCTGTAGAGACTCAAGGAATTATAAATTGTCTTTGTAATCAGAGCATGGGATAATTGTGAATAGTAATGGAAAACAAATCTAGGGAGATTGTGGACCAATTTTGAAAAGCCTTGCAATCTGTGTAAAATAAAAATGAAAACTTGTGCTTTATAATTAAACATAACAATAATGTGATTAAATATGTTCTAGAAAGGCTTTGAGCAGACAGACATGGAAGAAATACTGTAGGAAAGAGATTATGAGAACCATATGCATAATTCATTCTATTAAATTCTGTTAAACTCATATTCTATTAAACAATGGAATGAATGAGAATAATTTGAAAAATATTAGAAAATTGAGTGATAGTGTGTGCTATGGATGAGGGGAGAAAAATCATGGGTGGATGTCAGTCATGGTTCATTTATAGATATAATTCACCTTGGGTAGAGTAAGCAGAACACAGTTGATCTAGGAGGAATGGGTTACCTACAGAATCATTGCAAGGAGTAGGCAAACAGTCCCTAGACAGGGCATACAGAGATGACTCCCAGATTGATATCCAGAGGTCACTGCCACCTCTACTTCAGTTAAGAGCCACATGTTCCCAACTACAAGACACAGGTTCATACAATGCTAACTACTTTGGGCATCATAAAATTTCCCACTGCCCTTCTCCTCCCCAGAACATTGCTCCAGAGCCATGCTACACAGTTATAATTACGCCAATAAGTTGGGTATCTGGTATGAAACTCCTTGTTCACCATTTAGTTCAGATTTCAGGTCTTACCAAAAATAATTGATCAGTAAGTCTACTTGATAAATCCTATAAAAACCCACAAAACCACTGGTGGGGGGGGGACATACTTAGGGAAGTTGTACTACAAAACAAACTGTGAATGCAGGAAATAGGAAGCATTGTATTTAAGAAGTGATGTGGAGAGAAATTAGTAAACATTCTTGTCTCAAATAATAATAATGTGTAATGTAAAAAAATAGTAACTTGAAAATAAAAATCCCAGAAAATTCCAAGAGAAAGAAAGTTGAAGTTGTCTTAATTTCTTTCCTTGTTTGGGAGAGATAATAGATGTAACTTAGTGCCAGAAATACATGTTTAATATATATATATTAAATTTTAATGTCTGCTATTAGGAAAAATATGTGTATTTTCTAAACTACTAAAAAGATGCTGGTCAACAGAAGGCTAAGAATGGAAATAAAATTAAAAATAAGCATCAAAAGACAAAGGAATAAAGAAATAAAGAGGGAGAAAAAGAGATAAATGTTACTCCATGAAAGGGAATCAGATGAAGAATAGGTGGAGCTTTTCAAGCTCCAGACTGTAAGTTGGGGCTGATAGGAAGCAGGGCAGCGTTGACGCTATTGACAATCAAACCGCCCAGGGCTTTTGACCAGACAAATTACTGGACTTTTGGTAGAGAAGGTACTGGCACTTTGGTAACTGTACTGTTGGGGATTTGGCAAATAAGTCACCAGTGAGGAAGAGAGTCTGTAGGAAGCCACCAGTTTGCCACCTATGGCTTATTGGAGCTCTGTCTCTGTCCACAGGATGCTACTGCAGTGGAACGGATGGTATTTGACCATGTGCCAGTCTGTAAATTCTCCCTCTGTCTCTCTGTCCCTTGCTTCCTATCTCTTTGTATAAATAAATCCTGTTATTGTTTCAAACTAAAAAAAAAAATAAGCATCAGTTATCATAGTAAATGTTAATGACGAAATTCTTCTAATGTATTTATAATAGCTCTGAGATTGGATTATAAAGTGAGCTATATATTGTTTTTGAGTGAGCCCATAAAGAATGCAGGCTATAAAGAAAAATTTGTAAAAGGAAAATACCGACAGCAACATACAAATATAGGAATGTTTATATCAATGATAATAGAAGTAATGATACCAAAAACTGCAGTCAACCGAAAAGGATCATAATTATAAAATTTGATGTAAACAGAATTCATAAATTCTAAAGTTGTCAACATATGCAACTGCATATTGATAGATTTGCATCATATTAGTTTATTTGATCAGCAAATCAAATAAACCAAAATTAAACTTAAAAAATAGTGAACCCAAAATGCATTCAGTTATAATTGGAAAAATGAAAAAACTGGAAAAGCAATATGAAATAAAATAATGAGATGTCATTTTTACCAATAAGATTAACTTGAAAATGTCAAAGCCAATAATGTTTTATTAGTATATACTCTGCACTGGAAAGGTAATTTGGCAATATTTATCATATTTTTTAAATTACTTATTCAACATCACTCATATTTTTTTGAACCTGAAAGTTCTGGTTAAAAAATACTATGAACAACAACAACAAAAAATAGTGGAAACATATCCACTGTTCACCCATATGTGCATGAAAGATTTATAAGTTTGACAGTGCTTTATTGTTTGTAGTAGCCCACCTTTGGAAAGTATCTAAATGCCTAGTGCTAGGGAAAGCTAAATAAATTATGATGCTTCTCAAATATGATTCGAGTATTTATCTTATCCATATTTGATGAAATATTTAACCAGATAAATAATCTACATTTCAATTATTATGACATTGTAAAGCAATGAAGGAAAAAATTGATTGTGTTGTATTTTCTGTTCTGACATAAAATAATCCAGTGACAGATAATGAAATGAAGTAAAGTATAAAACAATATAGTGTGACATGAATCAATGTTGTTGTGAAAAACAACAAAATAAATATCTGTCTAAATAAAGAGGCATTCAAATGGAGTTGAAAGAATGTACACCTGGTAGGGTGTGGATGTTAGGAGTGCCAGTGGAGTAGCTGAAGAATGTTTTTCAAGTTTTATGCTGTGTGGTTTATATAGTTTGAATCATTCCACTGACTAAATATTGAACTTCTTTTTCTCAAAATGATGTTAGGTTTTTTAAAACCATCCCTTGCATTAAAAACAATTAAAAATACTGAATAAAATTAAATTCCATAAAAACATTGTGGAGTTGACAAAATATAATTATTAGGCCAAGTTCTTTGGGAAAATGAGAACGTGAGAAATAAGATGAGCACAGAACTGGTACTTGACCTTGAGGCATTTTAGGGAAACTGAAATTGCGGCTTTGCTACCTACAGTGAAGGAAGCTCAGGACACCCTATAAAGTGAATATAAATGAGATCTTCTAGTTTGAAGTTAGATTGCCAAAGGATACACTATAGAATTGTAAATATATCCTTTCTCCCTGCTCTCAGAATTTTCCAAGGAATGTTGCCTTGATGTGATCAGAAAAGGGAATGTCTCTAAAAAATTGTCATGAAAAACAAGTCCTCTCTGTTTTGCAACCTAAACTGGTAATAATATGTAGGTAGTTTAAAATAATAGTGAAATTCAAATGTTACTATCTCCAGTTACCTGGGAAAAACAAATATACCTCCTCTGGAATAGTAAGTTATTTTCATCCTGTCTCAAAAATCCCCCTTGAATAATATTTACAGACAATGACAAGCATACAAGAAGGAAAGGGAAGAGTACTATTTTGTGTCTGTCTTTAACCAATTGATAACAATACTAATGGTCTGAAATGACTGAAGATGTTTACCTATACCCAGAAAAACTCCCCATAGCCATTTCCCTAAGTCAGTATCAGAACTCTAACAGACCTTACTGTTACTGTGATTACAAGATGCCTTTTAGCACAAGCCATCAGGAAACTTGAAAAATAGGGGTTTATTGTTTACAATACCTGAAAATTACATGACAGGGACCTCAATGGGGTTAGGAGGTGAGGTAAGTGGTAGCTTGGGAGAGAGAGCCCATGGGTTGTGTGTTCCTGATTTTATTGGAATGGAGCTTAAAGGTTTTAGAGTTTCATGGTGCACTTTATCTGGTGCATTTAAATTATGAAGGAGGGAAATTAAATTTAGGAAGAGAGGCAGTAGAAGGTAAAAGGAAAGACATCATTCAGTCACAACTGACCAGTTACCTAGATTAATCAGGATCTGTAACTCAAAGGAGCCTCAGAGATTTTAAAGGTACATTCCTTTTCTGCTCTTAAACTTCTATTTTCAGTAAAGCAGTAAGTTCATTAGAGACCCCTTCAGAGTGCTAACTAGAAAAGTGACCTCCATGGAGGATGAGTTGTCATCCTCTGGAATTCTGGATGTACTGGTCTTTAGGTAATATTTATGGTCTTCTTCATAATCAGATGAGGCTTCCTGTTTCCTTACTTCCTACTAGGATTAGTAGTAGGATTAGTAGTAGTAGGATTACTTCCTACTAGGATTTTGCCCTGATACATTAATAGTTATAGGTTTTGGAGTGTTTGTTTTGAGTTTGAATACTTAAATCAGTATCCCATTCCATTTTCTACCTATGAGTAATACTACTGAACTGCATAATGGAATTATGAACTATTTGATTTATAGGAGATTAACAATTTTATAGAATATAAAGATTTTGAAATTTTGGTCTTTTGCATCTATTTCAAATAATTTGGTCTTTTGCATCTTTAATTGGTTTGTTTTTTGCTCTGTGATTGCTAAATTTTTGTACTGATTTTTAAGGTAGAGTTTTTTTTTTTTCACTTTAGAAATGCTCAAGACATGTTTGTGTTGATTCTTAGCTGTGAACACTAAGAATTTGGGTTGAGTAGCTTAATTAGTGGAAAGATTGGGACATCTAACTGAATTCAAATAAATACTAAACCTCAGACACATGAAATGAAAAATCGGAAGAGCATATGCTCCCCTCTAACATCAACAAAAAAATAGACATTTTAATAAATCTGATGAGTAACTAAATCCCTTCACTGTCTTTCCATAGGAAGAAGCAATTCCGGTATCTGCTCGAAACCAAAGGGAAAAAACCTGGTGTTATCAATGAAGAAAATAATGATAGCAAAAGGCTTGTAGGAGAAAACACAAACCGTGCTACATTAAATTATACCACAAGAGACTTTTATAATGAAAAGCTAGAGGTAAAACTACCATTAATTTTTGGAATCTAGTGCCTAGAAATATGATTGGGAACTCTGCAGTTACAGTCCTTTCTTAGTTAAGATAGCCTTTTCTGTTTTGGGATGTTAGTCAACCTTCTGTCTAAACCTAGGATTGTAGGTACCAACACATTAGGAAGTAGTAGACCTCAAAGTTTTAATATTCTAATTTTAGCAGAAAAAATGTTCCAAAAAAATCTGTACCAAAATCTAGACCAATGTAGGACCATGAATTTAAGAAAAGGACTGTAAATATGCTGTAACTAGTCCATGACATCCTCATAAAGGGCTCAGCAGAACATGTTTTCTGTTCTCCTTTGCCTGAGTCCTTGAGCTTTTAATCCACTCCTTTCATTCTCCTTCACCACTAACTTCTATGTTCTTAATTATGTAATGTATTTTTTAACTATTCTCTTTCTCCTGGAGCTACTTAGTCATAAAAGCTTTATTTCTCTATGTGTCCAGAGGTTTATTGGGAGAATACAATGTTAGGTATTATAGAAAGTACAGAAAACCATAGAGATGGTTTGATGGAGGTCTTAAAAAAAGCTGCTTTGATGGAGGTCTTAAAAAAACTTAAGAAGCAAATCATCTAAATTGCAATAGAATATTAAGATTCCATAGAGATTTTTAAGGGGACTCAATAACAAAAGGACAAGACAAAACAAGCAGCATTGATTGAGCATCTTATGTATAAAAAACTATAAGGTATATAACACATGTAAGTTTGTAAATGAAAGAGAGAGAGAGAGTGGGAGAGAAA
Source organism: Uropsilus gracilis (assembly GCA_004024945.1). NCBI lineage: Eukaryota > Metazoa > Chordata > Mammalia > Eulipotyphla > Talpidae > Uropsilus > Uropsilus gracilis. The sequence continues at coordinate 36,283 of PVHY01002817.1, forward strand.
CAGCCAGGTAAGTGGTTTTCATACATTTTTTAAACAGAGGTGGGACCCTTTATTCAAAATACATCTAAAAAGACATTAGGTTCTGCTTTAAAATCTTCTAGTGCAAGAAAATGCTTCATGAGGTAGTTCCATACATCACTGAACAATTTCAGCTTATCCATATTAATCTGAAATCTGCTTCCTAATAACTTTCATTTTGTAATCCTAGCCTTATGTAGAAAAGAGAACAAATCTCTTCAAATAATTGAAAAGATAATAATAATAATTTTATAATAATAATAATTTGAAGCAAAAACTTCAAATAATTGAAGTTTTGAAATCCTCTCTAAAGTCAGACTTTCATCAACAAATTATGTGTTGAGTGCCTGTCACACACAGTTTTTGGGCATCAAGAAGCCACCATCCTAATCCATATGGATCTCACAGTCTAATGGAGGAGATAGACATATGCAGGGTGATTGCAAATCATTGTATCAAAATAGTGGACCTACTACACCCAGAAGTTGAGTGGTGGGTATTACTTCTCTCCAATGCTAAATTCTGATTTTTAGGCTTATCTATGTTTCCTCTTCATTCTTGTACATCTTCCCCCAACTTTTGTCCAGTGCCTAAGTCACTAAGTCAAGGTTATGACTCTAGTCTTTCTAAAATATGTAGTGAATTCAGAGAATGGATATTTAAAGTATATGCTGAATATTGATGGAGCTCCTAACAGTTAAGATTGTTGATATCAGTCCCAGATATATTTACCACTAGAAGTCATGAATTTGTGCATTCTGATGACTTGTTTGAGCTAAATTGCCTGAACAGAGAAAAGAGGAACTCAACCAAGGGGAAAATAGCAGCTATGACCCAGTTATTCTAATAATGAAGCACAGTAATAAAAGTGTCCAACATAAGATGGAGTGGACAGGGAACTAGTGAATATCCTGTTGTCATCTTTTCTCAAGCAGAGCTCTGTGTCAGCATTGTCTAGGAAAGTATTCCTGTTCTAAGGGATGGGAGTCAGAATAGATTATTGCAAGTTTCTCATGTTTAGCTCATTTATTATTTCTTTCACTTTGGATTAGTTATGATTTAATGCAAGTTTTCCTCTTTTTAATAGGAAATAAAAGAAAAAAAGAAGTTCTGCAGGATGTATATAGAGGACCTTGTGAAAGAAGCCACAGAAATCAACATGAAAAGTGAGGCTTTACAAAAGCTTTGGCCACAGATGTTCATTGAACTTGTCAGGGATGCAGTCATAGAAATCCGCAATAAAAATTCCTATATGAAACTCTGCCTACAGCAGATAGCTGAACAAAAGTAGAAATTTCTTTTAATCACAGTTGATTTAAGTTTTATTTTTGAAGAATGAAAATAGGTAGGGTAAACATGATGAAACAACAATAACACCATCCTACACACCAGAAAGACTAGCATCAAAGCTTTATTGCTTCCTGCTTGTAGCAAAAGGGTAGAAAGGAAAGAAGGAAAGTGAGAGGAAGGGAGAATTAATCTCCTACCTATAATGACCAAACAACCTTTGGAGTCCAAGCAGTTTTAGAGCTTGCTTGGGCCTTGGCATGCACTGCACCTTAGGTCCTAGCTTTGATCAGTGCCCCTACTATAACCCAAAGCATATATAGTGTTTGCTCATGGTTCAGCATGAGTTGTTTCTATCTACTGTCAGCTGATAACTTCCACTTAATTTGCCTTTTTATTTTATGTTATGATCTCAAAACCAAAAAATGAGTTCTTTTTTTAATGAGTGAAATATAAACTTATTAATAAATTAGTTAAAAAAAGTGTTGGTTCTTTAATTCAGTCATGTTTATTGTACATTCTTCTGGGGAGGAATCTGTCTCTTCACTTGCATAGCAAGAGGTCACATTCTTCCAGAAGTGCAGCTTCAGGGTTTCACAAGGTGGTCTTGGGGATTATGACAGGCAGAATATATGAAAATGAACCAAAACTGGGACTTGCTAGTTTGTGGATCTTGCTAGTTTGTGGAACCTCCCTTTCCTTCCTCAGTAGTATTCACCTCATGAAATTGCTGTGAAGAACAAATGAAATAATATATATAAGGCATTTATGATAATACCTGGCACACAGTGAACACCCAACATATACAACTGTTAGGTTTTCAGATACAGGTTGAACCCAATAACTGATGCCCTAGGGCAAGGAGAGCTGTTAGCATTTCTTGGGGATCTTTCAACTTCTCTGTGTTGAAATATGGGTGATCTCTTATCTGAGTGGTAAAGAGTAATCTCTCCTGAGGTAATATATACTTTAGTATAGAAATGAAATCCTAGCTTGAAGTTTATGTCTTGGGTAGAAACAAGATATCTTATTCCATGGGCTTTTAGTAAATAAGAAAGGCAAGAACTTGTGACTCCTCAGGAATGGAGGGAACTGTTGTGCCTGATCTGCTAGGCTTTGCAGGTAAATGGCCTGGCTATTCAGTAAACAATCTGCTTCCTGAATGCTTCCTTTCCTCCCCTGACTGTTCTATCCTTTAGGGACTTAACCCTGCCAGGTTACATGCTTTCTCAGCTCTCCCCTGTTCTGGAAATTGAAGGAATCCTAAGTCAGCTCTCAATAATTAGGCGTTAAGTCCGCCCTAGAACTCATCATCTATACCTAGACCCTTTGCCTCAGACCTAATCAGTCGTGTTGAAGTTAAGGCTGGAGCCAAAGGTTATTACAGGTGGTATACCCTGCGGTCATAGGTGAGAAGAAGTAGTTCCAGACGAGATATGCCTAGGGGCCAACAAAGAATCATTGGGGGTAGAGACTTTGATGGGGATACAAGAAACTGCAGAAGCAACCCCTGGGTGTAAGCTGTTCCTGGGGGTCAGCCATTTCAGCCCCCACCACAGCAATCTTCCAGGCTGTGTTTGCTGACCTCCAAGGACAGTAAAGAAATTTCCAGTAGCCCATCTTGAAATCTTGGAGAAGTGTTACAAGTTGTGTTTTCCTGCCATTACAGCCCTGAGGGGAAGGTAAGGGCCCAGAGCTGGCTGCTTGGCTGAGCTGTGTGAATGTGGAGCTGGGTGCAGGACTGAGCTCTCTGAATGTGGGCCCTTCATTGGGACCCCAGTGACCTACTATTGTTCTCAGTGCTGCTTACATGGAGCACCTTGGTGGCTTGAGTGATTGTCTTCTGCCTGGACTACTGCCAGATGTTTCAGATCTTCAGTATCAGCAAAAAGCCATTTTGGCCCTTTTGTTCAGGACACTCAATCCAGGTCTTCAATGACTGGAGGATGCCATCTTGGACACCTTTTATTTATGACTTCAGAACACTGGCCAACTACCAGGGTGAGAAAACTGATCATTTGTGGCCTCAGTGACTTTATTTTCCCTGTTTGTTAAATTAATCCCATATTGTTCCCTGAACCTTAATGGTCTTGCAATTGTTCACTCAGTTGATGACTGGTAAACTGTTTGGACAGGGCCCTTGGCCAGTTTTAGCGATCCTTATTGCCCAGTATCAGCCATAGTGTTTGTCTTATTTATAAAACCACATCTCCTATGTGCAGTTTTGTCCTTTGGCCTCTCATCCCTTTATACCTCAGTTCTCTCTATGTGCTCCCTCTGCCCATACTGATGGATTTTTTTACTTGAGTTCTTATTTTGCCTGGTCTAAAACCTCCCATGGGTGTGCCCACTCATCTATTACCTGTCCCCTTCAACTCAACTAGAATTCCTAAGTAAAGATAATTCCCAGGTACAAAGGACAAGGACACCTGGGTCTACTGAGTTTGGGGTCAAGAAAGAGACCTGCATTGGTGTGGTGGTGATCCTGAAAAAATTGTTCTCTCTACTTGGGGTTTTCCATGGTTTTGGGAGACGAAAAAGAAGCATCTCCATACAGTCTTGAGACTGTCCACACTAACGTGGGCTGAAGGATTGCTTTTGCCAGAAGGAGTCTCAAACAGAAACAGTATTGTGGTTCCCTCAAACCAGTATTCCCCAATTGGAAAGATCCTCTCCCCACATGTTCTTATTCAGCACTGGATAATTAAGTGTGTTGTTGCTCTGGGGAAAGCTGCTAAGCACACTGAGGGCCTGTCGCCATCTGGTTGTGCTGCTGTGGATGGTGCTGGATCAGCTTTCCACTTCTCCGGCTGCTTGCTCTGAAGGCTGGCATGTGAGAACATGAAACCTTTACCCTGCTCCTGAACTACTCCTGATAAAGGCAGGGAACACACTGGGATTAATATTTTCCTCCAATGACAAATAGTAATCATCATAATAAGCTTTGCTGAGCATCGTCTCTCTATTCTAAGCTACTTACATTATCTCATTTAATTTCAATACTGTGCAAAACATGGGATATCCCCACTGGACTATTGGAAAATTGCAGCATAGAGAGGTTATAAACTTAACCCCGAGTATTTCAGTCAATAAATTATGTGTCCAACCTGCATTCATAATGACTGCTACATTTTACTTGTCATTCATGTAAAATTAAAGAGGAAAGAAGTGAATGGGACAAGGGAACAGCAAAAAAAATGGAGGGAGGAAGGGAGCAAAGGAAAAAACCTAAAGAACCTCGCTAGTTAGCAAGGCAAAATAGAATATCAAGAGACTGCTCAGGAAAATAGTACGTTACATGTTGAAGAACAAAGGTCAGTTTTTGTAACCTGTCTTTATGGGTCAGTTGGAGATGGAATGGTTACTATTGCCAAGAAGTTCAGAACCAAGTTTGAAACTTGATCGCAGGACTGTGGTTAACTGGTACCAGTAGAGGATTTGCTATCTTTGATCCTAATTTTCTATTTATGCTTTCATGACTCATTGTATGTGTCTTTTGTTGCCAGCTACCTTGACTCCTTTGTGGAAAGAGGATAAGAATAAATAAATGAGCTAAAATACACTCAAAGCTCCAAAGGATAAATGACTCATATTTCTTGGGCAATGGGATAGTTTGCTGTTTCTTTTCAGCATAGAATGAAACTATTAATGCCTTTCCCCAGTCTCTAAGCTCCCAACTGTTGGAGAATTCACTTCTTTTTGTTTACCTTGAAATATTTTAACATGCAAAAAGGCATGTAGAATAGTATCTTAAATAAATACCTGTATTCATCACTAATTGTATCATCTTAATATTTTTCTACTTTTGCTTCATTTAAAAATTAAAGAGATGGAGCCCCTCTGTGCTTCTTTCCCTTTCAAGTAATCACTGATTTGAATTTGATATTATTCATGTTTTCATACCACTCCTACTTATGAATACATTCATCAAGAGTTTATTGGACTATGTTTTAGTTTTCTTAATTTATATAAAGGCTAACATGCAATGTCCTTTTCCATGGGGCTTTTCTTTTTTGTTTCTGCATAGCTCTACTTCAGAAACATTTAATTAATGGAAGTAATTTCTTTCATTTTTACTTGGATATTTATTGCAGAGAAAAGTGAGTTATTTCATGTACTCACTAACAGATTTTTTTTCAGTATGATGAAATGCACATGTTCTTGAAGTTGGTTTTGTGCAGAAAAGAGAGTGTTCAACTGCTTTTTATTTTTTGTCTCATTTAATTTATTTAAATGATATGACTATTAAGGAAAAATGTTAGAAAGTACTTAGATATGATAATAATATTGTGCAGAAGTGAAAACAAGTCAGAAGTTCCCACCAATACTCGCCAAATTAGGGTTACTCTGATTTTAGACATCCAGCCTCTAAATAAAATATGGGAAAATATTTGTTGTTTAAGCCAGTCAGTTATTTCTTGCTATTTGTTATTGCCATCTAATTGATAAAGTTGGTGTCACCTTATCTGCTTTCCTTTTTTCAAGCATCCTTGGTTATTTTACTTGTTGGTTGCCTAATATTTCATGTTTTGCCGCTGTTTATCACTTGCTTTTTAAAATATGGTCTTACAGTCAATTAAATGTATGAAGTGTATAATTTGATAATTTTTAAAAATATAATCAACATCCCAATTATGACAGAAAACATTTCATAATCATTTCAGAAAAGTTATAGTCAAGTTCTTGCCCTTCTGCGATGAGCAGCTATATTTTTAATCTCTTTCATCATTGACTAATCATCTCTGTTCTGGAACGTCTATAAATGGAAACATGATATGTACAATTTTTTAAAATTTTAAACTATATAGTTTATTTCAGGCTTAAAACGTATATATAAAAGAAAATTAGGATACAAGATATCAGTATATCTTACTATTTTAAATTATATAGCTTATTTCAGTCTTTAAAAGTATATATAAAAGAAAATTAGGATACAAGGTATCAGTATATCGGTGTGTGTATATATAGGATAACAAGATATCAATATGACAAACATTACAAGTTTTAAAACTTTAAGACAACTTGAAATTTGGATACAATAATACAAGTAGCAAATGGGGATGTTCTCCAATATCCTAGTTAGGAGACTTTTTAAAAATAATTTAAAAAAATTTTTTGTGGGAAGAAAGCAACTTACATAGATAGGTATACATATTACAATACCATAACTACGAAATTATAACTATGCAAAAATAGTATATTATTTACTGATTTTGATTTAAAAGTTTCAAATACCTTCGGAATGGCAAACATCAAATCCAGTGTACTGATTATTATTTCTGGGAATGTATAATGTGGCCTAGGATAGAAGAGATATCCACAGAGAATGTCAACTATCTTTGTGATGGTGGTTTTTTTATTTAATTTTTTAAAAAATTGCATATATGTGTGTATTTGTATTTACATTACATTATTGCATTATTTGTACCCCAGGGCTTTCCCACTTCACTAATACTTGTTAACCATCCTGATCTTTTGTGCCCTTCGCCTCCCCTTCCTTCCCCCTCCTCCTCTCTCTCCATTGTTCAGTCCCATTGGTTGTTTTTATTTTTTCTTATTTGTATGTTTGTTTTTCCCTATATCCATCATATAAGTGAGACCATCCTGTATTTCTCTTTTTCTTTTTGACTTATTTCTGCTAATATGAGTCTTTCTAGTTCCATCCAGGTTGCTGCGAATGACATGTGTTTGTCCTCCTTGATTGATGCATGGTATTTCATTGTGTATATGTACCACATTTTTTTTAGCCAATTGTCTGTTTGGGGCCATTTGGTTTGTTTCCAAATCTTGGCAATTGTAAACAGAGCTGCAATAAGCATGTGCGTACAGGTGTCCTTTTGAGTTAGTGTTTTCAAGTCCTCTGGGTAGATTCCCAGTAGTGGGATTGCTGGGTCAAATGGTAAGTCCACTTTCAATTATTTGAAGGTCCTCCACACAGTCTTCCATAGTGGCTGGACCAGTTTGCACTCCCACCAGTAGTGTAAGAGAGTTCCTTTTTCTCCACATTTGTGCCAACACTTGCTGTTGTCCATTTTATTTATATGGGTCACTCTTACTGGTGTAAGATGGTATCTCAGTGTGGTTTTAATTTGCATTTCCCTGATTATTAGTGATGTGGAGCATTCTTTCATATGCCTATTAACCATTTGTATCTCCTCTTTGGTGAGGTGCCTTTTTAGTTCTCCCCATTTTTGAGTCAGTTTTTTGCTTTGTTTTTGTTGACCTGTAGGAGCTCTTTGTGGATCTTTGTTATCAGACCCTTGTCACTTATCTGGAGGGCAAAAATTTTCTCCCAGTTAGTTGGGTTTCTTTTTGTTTTGTTTATTGTTTCTTTTGCTGTACAGAAACTTTTAGTTTGATATAGTCCCAGCTGTTTGTTTTTCTTCATTTTTTTGCTGGCCGTAGTTGTTTCCCGAAATGGATTTCTGAGGTGAAATTCATGGAGAGTTTTGCCCAGGTTTTCTTCTATGTGTTTTATGGTTGTAGGTCTCACTTCCAGGTCCTTTATCCATTTTGAGTTAATTTTTGTACAGGGTGTGAGGGTGTTGACCTGGTCCTTTTTTTTTTTCATGTTTATATCGTTTTCCCAGCACCATTTACTGAGAGGCTATCCTTCTTCCAGAGAATGTTTTTGCCCCTTTGTCAAAGATTAGTTGACCATGTATGTGTGGTTTTATTTCTGGGTATTTGATTCTGATCCATTGGTCTGTTTGTTTTTGTACCAGTACCATGCTGTTTGAAGTATTAAGGCTTTGTAGTATAGTTTGAAGTCTGGAATAGTAATACCTCCATTCTCTCTTCTGTTTGTCAAAAGGGTTTTGGCTATTTGGGGTCTTTTGTTGTTCCATATGAATTTCAGTAATTTTTGTTCTATCTCTTTAAAATATGTCATTGGGGTCTTTATTGGAATTGCATTGAATCTGTAGATTGCCTTTCTATGGCCATTTTGATAATGTTGTTTCTGATCCATGAACAGGAAATGTCTTTCCAATTTTTAACATAATCTTCTATTTCTTTTAAGAATGTTTTATAGTTTTCTTTGTATAGGTCTTTTACTTCCTTTGTTAGGTTTATTCCCAAGTATTTGATTTCTTTGATGCAATGGTAAATGGGGTGTTTTTAATTTTTTCTTCTTCTGTTTGATTCTTTGCATATATGAATGCTGTTGATTTTTGTGTGTTGATTTTGTATCCAGCTACCTTACTGAATCGGTGTATTATTTCAGTCAGCTTTTCTGTTGATTTTTCTGGGTTCTCTACATAGAGTATCATATCATCTGCGTATAATGATAACTTTATTTCTTCGTTCCCTATTTGGGTTTCTTTTATGTCTTTCTCTTGCCTTATTACCCTAGCTAGGAATTCCAGAACTATGTTGAAAAGGAGTGGAGAGAGTGGGTATCCTTGCCTGGTTCTAGACCTTAATTGGGGTGGTTTCAGTTTTTCCCCATTGAGGTTGATATTTGCTGTGGGTCTGTTGTATATAGCTTTTATTATGTTGAGGTATGTTCCTTTTATACCAATTTTTTCCAGGGCTTTCATCATGAAAGGATGCTGAACTTTATCAAATGCTTTTTCCGCATGTATTGATATGATCATATTGTTTTTGTTTTTCTCTTTGTTGTTGTAGTGGATTATGTTGATTGATTTTCGGGTGTTGAACCATCCCTGTGCCCCTGGGATGAATCGCACTTGGTCATGATGTATGATCCTTTTTATGCAATGTTGGATTTGGTTTGCCAGGATTTTGCTTAGAATTTTTGCATCTGTGTTCATTAGGGAGACTGGTCTATAGTTCTCTTTCTTTGCACCATCTTTATTTGGTTTTGGAATTAGTGTAATGTTTGCTTCATAGAAGGTTTTGGTAGCTTTCCTTTCTCAATTTTTTGAAAGAGTTTTAACAGTACCGGTGTTAGTTCCTCTTTGAAAGTTTGGTAGAATTCATTTGTGAAACCATCTGGACCTGGGCTCTTGTTTTTAGGGAGAATTCTGATGACTGCCTCAATTTCACTGCTTGTGATTGACCTGTTTTAAGTTTTCTATTTCTTTTTTGTTCAATTTTGGATGACTGTATTGTTCTAGGAATTTGTCCATCTCTTCCAGGTTGCTGTATTTTTTTGAGTATAGATGTTCTTAGTAGTCTCTAATTATCTTTTGGATTTCTGCTGGGTCTATTGTAATATCTCCCTTTTCGTTGATGATCTTGTTTATTTGAGTTTTCTCTCATCTTTGTAAGCCTTGTAAGGAGTTTATCCATTTTATTTTTTCAAAGAACCAACTTTTGGTTTTGTTTATCTTCTCAATGGTCTTTTTAGTTTTTATTTCATTAATCTCTGCTTTTATTTTTGTTATTTCTTGTCTTTTGCTGGGTTTTGTTGCTCTTTTTCCAGGTCCTCAAGTTGGGAGATTAGACTATTTCTTTGGGCTGTTTCAATTCTTTTTATTTGGGCCTGTATTGCTATGAACTTTCCTCTTAATACTGCTTTTGCTGCATCCCACACATTTTGGAGCGTTGTGTCATCATTGTCGTTTGCCTCCATGTAGGTTTTAATTTTTTCTTTGATCCAGTGATCTTCCAGAAGCCTGTTGGTCAGTGATCTTCCAGAAGCCTGTTGGTCAGTCTCCATGTAGTGTTTACTCTCTTTATTTTCCTTTCATTATTGATTTCTAATTTGATGCCTTTATGATCAGAGAAAAAGGTTGGTATTATTTTAATCTTTGTGTATTTGTTCAGGTTTGTCTTGTGGCCTAATATATGATCAGTTTTAGAGAATGAACCATGTGCATTTGAAAAGAAAGTGTATTCTTTTCCTTGGGGGTGTAGTGTCCTGTACATATTTATTAGGTCTAGCTCTTCCTTTAAAGCTTTTGTGTCTTTGTGTAGTTGCTGTTTCGTTGATCTGTCTTTTGTTGAGAGTGGCGTGTTAAAATCTCCTATCACGTATGTATTCTCACCAATATTTGATTTCAGTTCTACTAGTAGTTGTTTTACGAATTTTGGTGCTCTCTCATTAGGTGCATATATGTTGATTATTGTTATGTCTTTTTGGTGGATTGGCTCTTTAACCATTAGGTAGTAGCCGTCTTTATCTTTACTCACTTTTGTTAATTTGAAGTCTGCTCTGTCTGATATAAGAATGGCAACTCCTGCTTTCTTGTGGGGGCCATTTGCTTATAGTGTAGTTTTCCAGCCCTGCACCTCCAGTCTATACTTATCCTTAGAGATCAGATGTGTTTCTTGGAGGCAGCAGAATGTTGGGTTATGTTTTCTGATCCAGTCTGCAACTCTTCGTCTTTTGATTGCTGAGTTTAGACCATTGACATTCAGGGTGATTATTGATGTTTGCAATTCTAACCGTTTCCTGGTGGTCATTTTGGAGTTTATTTATTTATTTATTGTATTTGTTCGTATGGTTTTGATCTTGAGGCCTCCTGCAAAATTTCTTGGAGTGGGGGTTTAGTGGTAGCACATTTCTGGAGACTTTGCTTGTCGGATAAGTTTCTATTTTTTCCTTCATAGAGGAAGGATAGCTTTGCAGGGTAGAGCATTCTTGGCTGGCACTTTTTTCCTTGGAGTTTTTTGTAGATGTGACTCCATTCTCTCCATGCCTGGAGTATCTCTTCAGAAAAATCTGAGGTCAGTCTAATGGATTTTCCTTTGTAGGTTGTCTGTTTCTTTTCTCTAGCCATTCTCATTATTTTTTCCTTATCATGGGTTCTTGGAAGTTTCATGATGATGTGTCTCGCTGTGGCTTTTCTTTCATTAAAGTAGTTTGGTGTCCTATTGGCTTCCTGTATGTCTATTTTAATTTCTTTCTTCAGATTTGGGAAGTTTTCCTCTATTATTATATTGAAAAGACTTTCAGTTCCCATGACTTTCTCCTCTCCTTCTGGGATTCCTATTACTCTTATGTTTCTTTTCTTTAAGGACTCTGACATATCTCTGAGCTTTTCTTCAGTCTTCTTACTTTGTTTTTCTCTCTTTTTATTTGTCCTCTCTATTTCTGTATCCGCAAGTGTGCTGATTCATTCTTCTATTTCATCTAATCTGTTTCCATGGCTTTTCCATGCATTTTTGAGCTCATCTATTGCAACCCTTAAAGCCTGAGTCTCTTTCAATGTCAATTTTAGGGATTCATTTTCATCCTTCAGTTCATTGATTAGGTTATACATAGTGATGTTTTCTTTTTTATGTTTCTACTACCTCCCTTAGTGCATTAAATGTTTCTATTCTATCATTCTGTTGTCCTTTTTTTTCTGATTCTTATTTGTTGGAGTGCATTTAGCATGTTGATGTTGGAATCTTTGTGTGAGATACACATTTCTTCAATGTTTTCCTTGGTATTGTCTTTTCTTTGGCGGTGATAGATTGTTTCCTGTAGGGCTTCCTTGCATGTCTACAGTTTCTCTCCTTACTGTGTTTTACTTTCTGACTTGTTCTACATACTGAGAAACCATGGATCTGGTGTTGGTCGGCATGCTGATAGTAATGTTTTCCAAATTGCTAGTAGATCTGTAGTTTAGTTTAGTAAGCAACACTGGTGAGTGACTTCCAGCATCTCACCTGGGTGGGGGAAAGGTCAGGAAGGTTCCCTCAGGAACCTGGCTGAGGGAGGCGGCTCTCTGGATCTGTGGTGGCAGTGCAAAAAGGGACCCTCTCAGAGGCCTGGTGCTGCTGCCAGTGACTTCTGGTGTCTCACCTGGGTGGGGGAAATGTCAGTATGTACACTTTTATGCTGTGTTTCCTTTATCCAGAAAAATATTTTTGCAAAGCCCTTATCTTGTCACATCAATCATTAATTGATTTTGTATTATATAGTTTGAAGACGCCACAATTTCTCCATTCCATTCCATTGTTTCTTACTTGGGGCTATTATGGATAAAAATATTTTTATACAAGGTATTTTGCTCAACAGGACTGGGTAACAGAACAATCTTAAGTTTAACTTTATGGAGAACCGCCATAATTTTTTCAAAGTGGTTGTATAATTCTACACTCCTTTCAGCAATGTATAGGGAATTAGAACTGATTTACATTTTTTGCCAACAAATGTAAGCCTTTCTTATTCTTGGCTATTCTAGTATGGCATTTTGAGTCATCTCATTGTTGCTTTAAATTTATTTTCCTGGTATCTAATGGCAAAATCACATTTTATGTGCTTTTTGGGTCATTTTTATATCTTCTTTCATGAAGTAAATGTTCAACTCTATTGCCCATTTTTAAATTGTTTTTTACTATTAATGTATATGTGTTATTTATATGTTTTGTGTATAGTACTTTCATTTTAAATTATAAAGTTCAACTCATTTTTTATGCAAATGTTTAATAACATTTTCTCTAAAATAGTTTGCCTCCTCAAATTTGCAAAGATATTCTCTCTGCTTTCTTCTAGCTTCATAGTTTTAGCAATTCATGTTTGTGAATGCAGGGAGAAGACATTGTAGATGGGTGGGGGTTGGGAGAAACCCAATGACTGCAGCGTGATTTAGTTCATTGCCCCATGGACTTGCCTGGACAACTGTTTTGAAAGTCAATTGACTTATATGTGTGGGTCTCTTTCTAGGCTGACTGTTTTGTCCCATTTCCCTATTTTTATTTGGATAACACACTCTTATGATCTGTGGCTCTATAGAAATCTTAAAATCAGGTAATTTAATTCTTTCAGTTTTGTTCTCTTGTAACATTTTTTTAAAGTCATCTAGGTCTTTGCTCTTTTAAACAAATTTTAAATCAACTTACCAATTTCTATAATGACAAAAGTTTTCAGGATTTTTATTGAAACTCTACAGAATAAATTGATGAATTAAGGAAGATGGACTGAATCTTCCAATTCATTAATGTGAACTATCTCTTCGTGTATTTAAATATTTTTTGTAAAATTTTATAATTTTTATTTTTAAATAAGTGTGGTCCTAAGGATTTAGTGTTTCTTTATATTTCAAAGCTATTCTGATTTTAATTTCCAAGTTTTTTTTGGCTAATACATAGTAATTATGTCACTGGATAAAGGAAAGGTCTGGGGGTCCCTCATTGTCATCTCACCCTTCATCACAAGTGGATAAGCACAGAGAAAATTATGTGTTGTCCACTGCTCCACCTGCTGGGAATTGGAGGAATGGACCAAGGGCCCCCAAAAAATGATTTTTTGATTTTCATCATTCTCAGATTCTTTATTGCATATTTACCTACTCACTAAAGTTTATTTGCAACCCCAATCAGTACTTATGGCACATCATATTCATTCACAGAACAGAGTAGTGACAAATTTGAGTTAATAAAACACAAATAAGGAATGCATACTTCTTTTAAAAAGCAGCAGGCCAAGTCAATTCATCATCTTGACAAGACATTGGATTTCATAACTCTGGAAAAGTGAGGTTTTAAAAATGTATATCATTTCCTGAAAGACACCAACTTGAAAAAAAAATAACTGAAGATGTAACCTTAAAAGTCATAGTGCATTAACACCAGGAATGAATGCAGCCCAATGATGAGTCCCATGACCAGAGCAAAAATGAAACAGCCAGTAGTCCAGATTCTATAGTCTTGACTCAGCTGAGCATGCACACTTTTTCTGAGTCTAGTAATATTACTCCTCCGCTGGGAAGAAATAAAAATATATTACTGAAATTCTGGGAAGATATTAAAGTAAGTGTACCAATATCCCCTAGGAAGGTATAAAATAAGCACATAAATTATCAAAAGAGTAGGTCCATTGTTCTGAGGCTTTAGAATAGATTCAACTGTATAATGAGCTTGTATTTGTTACAGTTGAGAAAGTTTTACGTTTGAAATATTCAAAAAGATTAGTCATGCTTAATTAAAATTGCTTTTTCACTGATTTGAGAGAATCTATCAAATTAGTCAGTTTAATGTTTTGAGAATAATTAATTTAAAAATACTTACTTTTAGCAGGTATGTTAGCTGAATAATTTGAGTAATAGACAAAATACAAGTTTCCAGTTCCTGACATGAAAGTTAAGGAACTTAGTTTATAAGTTCCATTTCCCAGAGGAAATCAGAGACAATGATTGAACACCTTAGGTACACAGTAGAAATACCTGGTAGGTTTTAAGATCAATTGGGGGTTTCCTTGGACCAATTATATTGGAATTTGCAGGCACAGAATCTGGGTACTAATGTTTTTAACATACTCCTCAGGTTCAGCTAATATACAGCCAGGGTTGAGATAGTGGAAGTATCTCAGAAGACAGAGTATGAGGACTAACATACAAGCATTCAGAATGTAATGAGGAGACCAAAGATAGCTGTGAGCTAGTATGGAAATGCTTGGCAGTGGGACATAGTGGGCCTGTTGATCAGCTCTTATCAGAGGATAAACTTCCCTTTTACCTCTCTGCAAACTGCTTTTCTGCCCCACCACTTCCTTAGAATGGAAATGAGCAAGAAAAGTCCATAGTGAAATGTGTTCTCCGACCACAAGACAATCCTATTAGAAGTAAGTTACCAAATCATAATTGTTGGGTAACAATTCTTTATGGGCCTTCTGAGCACAGACGTTATCAGTATTTGTTCTGGAATATCTTTTCATGGATTTTATAAAGCAACTTTGAAAAATAAAGATAGTACCTCCCCCTGTGTGGAGCTGTTTGCTGCCCAGTGAAGTGAAGATATGGGGCAAAGGCTGGGTGGGCTCACTTACAATACTTTTAAAAGACTGGAGTTTTTAATCTTATGTTCACCTACCATTACATAACCCCCCTGAGAGAGCAGCATCTTACTGGACTCAAATATCATCATTCTGTGGGGCTTGGGAGACAAAGGTTATAAATGAGAAAATGAAGTAAGTCTTTTGTCTTTGGTCCAGGGTCTCATGCCTTCTGACAGCATTTTGAAAATATGACTAATAATTTTGTTTGTTTGCAAGTAGGGTAAAATCTCTCTTCACATTTCTTGATAATAACTATATAAAATCCCATAATTCTAACTACAAAATAGTATACAGTTAGATAATCTTTACAATAAAAAAAGGACTTGTAAAGATATTAACAAAATAGACAAATTATTTCAAGACAGGATTTACAAACACAGCTAAAGCAGTATTTGGAGAGAAATTTATAAATCAATCAATCAATCAATAAATAAATGTATCAAGAAACAAGGAAGGTTGAAAACTAACGAGCTAAGTGTTTAATTCAAAAAGAAGGAAAAAGAAAACTAGAGAAAAACTAAAGAATGTTAAAAACAAAAAAGGTATTTTGAACAAGTAGAGTCTAATATATTGGAAGTTGTAGAGGAAATACATTTGTTCAACAAGGTGTGATTAAAATATTCAGCTTAGGGACAGCTTATCAGCATGGATGCTGCCTGGTTTCCCACTGGTGTATAGCTGTTCTGTGTTCTGAGATAAAAATTAAATGAACATGGTGGTGGGAGAACTTTGCGGTATACAATGATATATATAACAAATAGACCAGAAGGTGTTAAAGAAATGCTTTCCTTTCCCAAAAATCTGCACCTCAGAAAGTTTTCAAGGTGAAAGTTTTCGAGGTAAAAACCTTACAAATTTTAAACAATAGATGATTCAATCTCATATATTCTTGGTGGGGTCAAAATCAGTTGGTTTGGGGGAGGAAGCAAAAAAATCTTAGATATAAAAAATAATTTGGGGTCCTCCAATATAGTAAAAGATACATGGTGGATACCATATACTGTGTGGTATTAACATTTCATGGTAGGGGAATTTGAAAAAGAAAATAGGTAAAAAGCCTCAGAGGGGGCAATTGCAATGAAAAACAAGAATATGAGAAACAGTTCCTGATTTTTTCTTTTAAATAGATAAAAGATAAAACATTTCCAGCTCATTTTAACATTTAAAGAGGCTAATATAACTGAATTCAGAACTGGATAAGTAAACACACACATATTTGTTTATATGACATAGGTATGTAATTCTAGGCATAAGTGAAAAACGCCTCTTCACATAAACAGTCATTTTCACCTTTAAAAATAGTACAAAATTCCTCCATAAATTGCAGCTAAGTGAATGTAACAGAGCATTAAAATATACCATGGATCCAGATTGACTCTCCTTCCTTAAATAATGAGAAAAATTGGGCAAAACATGTGGAACAGCTGATTTTAAGATAACTGGGAAATACGAAGATAAGGAGAGAGACTGTAAAATTCTGGAGTAACTGGAGAGCCATCTCTTCACACAGACATCCAGATTGCTCTGGATTTTGAGCCTTTTTCCAGATGGAGTCCCAGCTTCAGCCCTGTATGGGCATAATTCACAACTCATATTGCAGACTCCTCCTAAACTAAGCTTTGTTTCACTGTCAGGAACCAGCCTTCCTAGCCATGCGCAGACACTGCTCAACATAGAGCCAGGCCCGACAGCTTTACTGCACAGGAGGGTCACTGAAAGTAGCCAGGACCTCTCACCCCACCCCTCAGAAGCCAGAAACCCCCACCCCTCTTGAGGAATCCCCTCTGGGAACATTGAGGGTCACTATGTGGATACCCTACTGCTTCACAGCTCTTTAGTGCTATCTATCATTCTGAATCAACCTCCCGAACATGAGCTCAGACCTTCCAGTATCTTCCTCTCCAAGAAGCCACTTCCTACAGGTAAGAGAGATTTTGCATTAAGAGTGTTGACTCCAACACTCTTAAGGGTGTGGTCAGACAAAGTTTCAGCAGTCACAGCGGTTGGTCAGAAGAGAAGAGAAGAGAAACTGACTTTCGAAAAATAGTTCCCTTTGCAAATTTTAATCTGGAAGCAGAGCAATCAATCACATTGTCAACACAAACAGGCCTCGTAAACGTCAAAGTTAAAGTCACCTCAGACAGTTTCCTTGCCTATAAAATGTGGGGTTTAGAGTGGATTATCTCTAAGGGTTTTTCCAGCTATCATGTTTAGTAATTTTACGACTTTAGTTAACAATACAAAGCAAGAGTGGACTGCAAAAGACTTCCCTTAAAATTCAGCACTAGTCTTTGGGAAAAAAAGAGCTGATTTGAAAGATAAAAAGCTAAAATGAATCCTGAAACAGAGTGGGACAATGAGAACGTGCCTGGAAAATGTATCATGCTTGTGTGCTCTCCATCTGGCTCTGGAAAACTCCCAGACTGGGTGACACCTGACTGATAAGTATCATTCTTCATTAGTGTAAGCATGGTTTGTGTTTGCCAAAGACTGAGAGAAAACTGAGCCAAGAGTGGGAGGCTAGAAGTTCTCCATCCTGCCCTCTGTCCAGGCTCTGGGTTTTTATACTTTCGATTACATTTCAAAAAAGAATGCTCTTAATTCAGCTTCTGTATCCTCTGTCACTGGAAGGACCAGCTCTCCAATGTGATAAGGGACACATCAATCTTTCCCATTAAAATCTTTAAAATCTTTCTAGAACATGATATAGCAGGAGCTGCCCTTTCAACTGGTAGAGATTCAGAAAGCCACTTATTCCTGAAACACAAACATTCCTCAAATCCAGAGATAAAAAAAGCTCACTTGTAGAGGAAGAGGTGGCTGTAAAAATTCAATGGGTGCCATAGGCAAGAAAAGCTTATCTTTCTGTTGGCAGAGATTTTAGAATGAGTTTGAGAGTCAGTGATACTCAGGTGGGAATGGAAGCCTCTGGGATGGGAGAGGCAGTCCAGGGAGAACAAGTGTGTGCAGGGAGAAGGGGATAGGACCCAGGACAGGGACTGGTGGGTGGATGCCATGCCAGGTCTCTGTTCCCTAGAGCTATTTATTTCCAGTCCCTTCATGCCCTTCTACACACCCACTTGGGCTGGTGGAGTGTTGCATTTTTTCATTCCGTTATTGAATCTATTCTTTCTTTTAGACACTTGTCATTCACTCAATAAACATTTTTTGGGTCACCTACCATGTGCTAGAAACTATCACAGGTATTGGGTATACATGGATGAATAGATATGATGCCATGCTGGGTAGGGTGGGAAGGTGGATGACTAGACAGGTAAATACCGCTCAGCATAGCCAGGCCATGGCAGGATAAGCAAATAAGTATCAGGAGCATAACAGAGGGGCAATAAGCCATTTTAAGGCAGTACACTGAAGTGGAGGCCTGCCTTAAGGGGACTGAAGGGTTATTTGGTGGATAAGGAGGGGGAGGCAAAAGAGGTCAAGATCTGGGTTTAGGGTGAGTTTTCACAATGACTCAGAGACAAGGAAGAGCGTATGGGGCGTGGAGATCCACAAAGGGCCCAGAGAGGTGTGGGGGAAGGCCGGAGGTCTCATCTTCACCGAGCTTTGACTGAATAGCTCCTGCTAGAAAAGTCAACTTGCTTGGACTGACCACATGACAAGATTCTCTTTGATTTGATGATATTTTACTCTGTGTACTTGGTTCAATGAAATATTCACCCTTCGGTAGGAGTTTGTGGATTTTGGAACCAGAGTAGCCTGAAGAAGCTGTGGTAGTGGACAAGGAGGATTGTGGGATGGGGTGAAAGGACTGAACACAGAACCCCTCAAGAGAATCTACTAACCCCCAGGGGTGTGAGGAGTGACAGTGCAGGGAAGGGAAGGTGCTAACTGAGCACCTTCCTCAGGTCAGCTGCCTGGGGAAATGCTGTAAGCCACTTCTCTGCTCTTCTTGTGGCTACAACCTATGCAGACAGGTGATCTCACATGGGCTTTACAAAAGAAAGCAGAGGCTTGGAGTGTGACAAAGCCCCTGCCTGTTTCACATGGAGAGGTTGGTCATGATTTTCCTGATCAGAGCAAAGACTGAGTCAAGTCATTAGCATAAGATCCAGGTATAGCGGGCATCTGCCTGAACAGGAGTAGTGCCCAGGCTCAGAGGTGTGTCTGTGGTGGTATTACAGCAAGGAGGTCCACATGTCACTTCACTGTAATTCCACTTATTTAAAAACTACAACAACTGTTCTGCTAGAGATACAGCAGCAAGAGCAAATTTAAAAAGACAGCTCATATTCTAGGTGGACACAAATAAGCAAGATGAATATATTTATAACAGGGTAGATGGTGATAATTACTACTAAGAAGAGGAGAAAGGGAAAGAAAACCAAAATGTCAGAGTGGCATTCAAGAAATACCTGAAGAAACTGAAAGAGTGAACTTGCGGGGACCTGGGGGGAAAAACATTCTGGCAGAAGGAATGGCAAATGCAAAGCCTCTGAGCTAAGAATGTGCCTGGGTGGTTGAGAGTCAGCATGGAACAGGTGTGGCAGGAGCCTGTAGGCAAAGTGCTGGGTCGGTAGGAGAGGAAAGATGGGAGCATTCAGAAGGAGCTACCCCCGGAGGCATATTGAGGGTTATTGTGAGGCTATTGGTCTCCCTTCTAACCAGAATGGGAAGAGTAAGGAGTTCCTCTGTCTGACTTACAGGTGAACAATCTGCCAGAGTTCTGTATTGAGAGTTCATGTCTGAAGGAGATGAGGGCAAATCAGGAGGATGATGGGAAACCAAAGCGGTTATCCAGGTGAGAGCAGCTGGCAGCATTGACGAGGGCTAGCGGGTGAAGTGAAAAGTGGTCAGATCTCAGCATATTTGGGAAGTTGAGCCAACAGAATTGCTGGCAGACCACATGTGGATAGTGAGAGGGAAATGTCAAGGAAGACCCCAGGGTTTAGCCTGAGAATGGAGGGGGAACCAAATAGATAAATAGAATTGAGAAAGAAAATCAGGTCTTGACATCCTAAACTTACACAGAGATGGAAGAGGCACATAAAGACAAGACAACTCCCCAGAGGTCTGGGCAGAAGGAATGTGTGGCATACACAGAAAGGTCAGGGGAGGTGTGCTTGGGGAGTGGGTTCTTGGATCTGGCCAATAAAGTGACCCTGGGATCTCAGAGGAGGTACACTGTGGCCCAGCCCCACAACTCCCTTCCTAAAGAGTGGAGCCCTTTGCTCTGTTCTCCCCAGTGCTTCCATCCCAGCCATTTCTCCAGTGCTGACTATAAAGCCTGTTTAATTTAATGATCACTCCATAGACTTCTCAGAAACCAGTGGGAAAAGGCTCTGTCCCATGTATTATATTTTTAATCATGATTTTTATGGGGCTTTTATTTTCCTGCTAAGAATACCCCAGCCCTTTCTGAAGGCAGGGAACGAAGAAGTGGAGCAGAAAAAATTATTTCACTATTTCACTGTCTCACTTACAAATCAGCTCAGTGGCCCAGGGCCCCTACTTGCTATGGGCTTGAGTCCAGCACTGATGACCTCACTGACATGCTCTACGCAGGCCTTTCTTGTCTCAATGAGAGGAAAGCAGTTCCGTCCTACCCACTCATCCGAGAAGCTCCCTTCTCGGATAGCCTGGTGAGTTTCCATCCAGTAGGTGGCACGAAACTGTGTTGACGGAACATAGAAAGTCTGAACATCTGTTTCTATGGGTCTATATGATGTCATTTATCCTGAAACAGTGCTGTCCAACACATACAGCACAGATTCTAAATTTGAAAAGGAAAAAAAGCACAGACAGGGAATTCCTTGTGGGCTAAGCTTCTGAATGTGGAGGGGAACCCTACTTTAGCTTCCATGAATGGATTGTTTGAGCTAGGGAGACTTAAGAGGGGTTCTTCATGGCTTCCCTGGTCCCTGGCTTTGGAAAGAGAAAAGGGAAAGAAACTGGGCAAAGAAATGACTGTATGCAGTTGGGTGGGGTTTGGGGTTTCCAGGCAGCTAAGAGCAAGTCAGTTAAATCCATCGCATAGATTCCAGGATGGTTGAACTCAGCTATCACAAGATATTGAGAAAATGTCGAACGAAGACTTCATGGTGATCCAGACTGAGCTTCAGCTTGCTTCAAAAAAGCCTAAATAAATAAATAAAGTCCCACATGTGAAAGGTGATGAGGAAGAGACTGTCACGTAAAAGAAGAAAGAAAGTTCAGGTAGGTATCTTTAAGGCTCAAAAGGAAGGGCCCCCACTTACCTCCCCAGTGGGTGGCCTCCAAAATATATCAGGGAGCCAAGATTTGGGCCACCACACTGGCCAGGGTTGATATGGTGAGGGTAGGAAAGGGACAGTGTGTGGCACTTGTCCGGTGGGTTGCCCTGAAGCACTGTTCAGTGGGCTTCAAGCACACCACAGTGGGAGAAAGCAAAGTGGGTGGGAAAGACTTGGCACAAACTCTGATTTGCCAACTGGATGCACTTAAGTTTTGATGGTAATAGCCCATAGGTCCTCCTGCTAGAAAAATATATCCACCTCAGTATCTGGCAGAGTGCTGTATCTTAGACTTTAAGAAAATAGCAAAGAGGTTATCGAAGGTAGTTCAATCTACAGTATGGAATGGGAACTGTTTTTGTTACTATGTGGATAACTTGACTCCTTGCAACCATACAGAGCCTGAGGTGACTTTCCTTAGAAAGGCCAGTTTACAAGGTTGGCCCTGGGCCCTGGGCGTGTGGAGGCGGGCCAGTAAACAATCTCTTACACAGACGTAACACTTCTCTTAAATAATAAGGGCAGTTTACTGCCTGTATCTAATGTGGTTTATGCTGAGTTCCAGCTCTATCCTACAGGTAGTTTGAAATTTTGGTCCAATAGGATATCCATCTGACCAGCCCCCAACAATTAATAGCTCACACACCTCACTTTTAGGGAACTTCCTTGACAGATGGCATTTCATAGGTGCCATTAGGGTATGTTGCCAGAGGAATAAAACACGTCCTACATGATTCCACCAGGAGCAGATTCTTGGAAGCTTGTGTCTGCTTCTCTCTGTACTTCTCAGCTATGGCCTTTTCCTTTGCTGACTTTGCTCTGCATCTATTTGCGCTAATAACTTCCAGCCACAATTGCACATGCTAAATCCGGCCAGTCTCCCACAAATCACTGACCCTGGCAGTGGTCTTGTGGACCTCTGACACCTGCTGTACCCAGAGAGCAGAGTTCTGAAGTTTATGGCCAGATTTCTCTATACTACAGGGTGTGAAAAATGTTTTTACTTGGTGGGGTTAAAGGCGGGTGTTGGTTCATATCTGGGTAGTTTGGCTGACCCTAGAGATGTGACCCTACTGTTCCTGTCCCATGCCCCATTTCACAGAATAATCATCACCCTTAATTATTAATTAATTATTAATAATTATTTATCAATTAATTATTACTCAATTGATTAAATTATTTAATTATTGATTAATTGATTATAATTATTAAGACCCTTCCCCCATACACACTCCATTCTCAGCCTGGATATACCATGGAGCAGATCCAGGGAGGAAGCCCTGGGGTGTCTTAGTGGTTGATGCTGGGCTCTTCAGGTATTTGCTGGCCTCCTCAGCCAGTGGGAGGGTACTGTGAGGCTGCTACCAGCACTTCAAGAGCAGAGTACACAACAGGGCTGGTGGGCGCTTCCCAAGTGTGTCTCCCTGACTGAGGTCTTTCTGGGTTCTAAACTTACCTCCTTCTGCTTGGCTTCCACATATTCTTTCTTTACATTTGCTAGAGAAATCTTAGATTCCATGAAATAATGCAGAGCCATGCTCTGGTCTCTGGACCTCAGCTTCTGCAAGGTGACTGACTGTCTGGCAAGATGATGTGCTGGTTTGGCTCTCAAAGACCAACTTGATCCAAATTTTGGAACAGCCCACTCCACGCACAGCCCTTCTCCCAACAGCAATTATTGCCGTTTATAAAGGAAGCTTGGTGTCCTTTCTGCACCCTCCCCCATGGAGGAAATGTGTTTTCAGCTTGTTTATGCCATTCGGAGTTTTAGAGAGGAATCTACCAGGCTCCCAGTTGGTCCCTTGGACAGATGGATGCTGGATGCTGAGGCCTTCCTGGGAGGCTGGCTCTATTTCCCTAGCTTGCGTCTCTTGGTGGACATTGACGGTGTGAGATAGAAGCTTGTGGAGGTCCAGGAGTCATGCTGAAAGATGCCGGTCTTAGAAGTTGGGAGACTGGATTATCTCATAGACCTTGACTCTGTGCACGTTCTCTTTTTCTAAATGCCCACATAGACGTGTAGCCTACGTTCACTTGTTCTTACATGAAAACTGTCCGTGATCCTGACAGCCCTCATAGAGGGTCTTCAAAGAAAGAGATGGGGGGGTGTGTGGGGACAGAAACATTGAGGTCATCACAGGAAGTGGTAGAGAGTACGTCTTTGGGTGAGTTAATTCCTGAGGAAGCAGGAAACCCCAAGAGTTTTTTTTTTCCACATCAAAGTTATATCACCCCACTGAGTAGTCAAACAGAATCAATGATTTTGACCCAGCATCAAACTTTCATGGGTTGTGATAGGTGGGTTGTTATAAGAGGCTTCAGATCCAAAGTGAAAAAGCATTCAACAATCTGCCTCCATGCATGGGCTGAGAGAAAGACTTTTGGATAAGGCACTGCTCATCCTTCCAATGTTTTGAGCTTAGCAGGAAAAGAGGAAACTCTGAGGCTTATCACCACAGGAAGTGCTGATGACCAGGGGATTTTACTAGAACTCCAGACTTGCTATTAGGGAAGCTTTCCTCATTGTTCATTTCAGGGGTCTCTTCACTGGGAGCATTTGGTTCCTAAACTCCAGGTTTCAGTCAGAGCCTTCAAGGAGTAGAGCATAAAAATATCTCCTTTCATACCCAGGGTATCTGCTCTACATCTCAGTGGCTGGGAGTAGGAGGCTTCACCCTCCGCCATCTCAGTGCTCTGGCAAGGCTGGGAAACCATGGAGCAGCAACAAAGATACAGCCCCTTCTTTGGGACCTGCAGTTTAATGCAGTCAGAGAAGGTGGTAGAGCTCATTTTAAAACAGAGGCCAAGTCCATGTAAAATTCAGCTTTTAGTGGTAGATGGCTCATCCTTACCTGTTTCCCATCTACAGACAGACTTGCTCAGAAGACTGTAGAGCCTTCATTCCCTAGAATAATGACTTAAAAACAACCCTCTTAAGGAAATACTTAACATATGAATTTTAGTTTCTCATCATTCAGGTCAATTCAATATTTATTAGAGACCTACAAGGATGGAAAAGAATGTGGCCTCTGATCTCATGTCCCCTGTTTTTCCTCTGTTGGGATTAGCTGTGAACCCCAAATCATTGCTTGGCAGACAGCATAGAACCACTAGCCCCAGCAAAACCATTTAATAGGTGTTTAAGTTGAAAATTTAAAAAAAATTCTAAAGAAGCAATTTCCCTAAGCATCCAGGAATATTCCCCACCACCTGTGCCTAGGTCTTATCTGCTCCTCCCATTCAAGGGCTTTGTATCTTTCTAGGATGCCATTAATTTTCACATTTCTAGTGGCTCATCCCACTGGAATATCAGTATGTTGCAACACCCTTTATTACATAAGAAGCTAAATAAAAAGCAAATAAATCTTTCCTTAATCTAATTTCTCATTCATTCATCATTTCTATTTTGGTTTCTATTAACAAATGTCCTCAAAATAGTCACTGATACTATTTCTACTTGTTGCTTTCTTCTTCATTCTCTGATTTCTATTCCTCAGACTTCAGGCTCCACAACACTGACACCAGATTTCTCAAAGTTCTAAACAACTTCCAGCTCTAAATCCACACTCAATTCTTATCCTCTTACCAGTTAACATAGTAGGTCATTTTCTTCTTCTATTAACCCTTTCTTTCATGGAATTTTGGGGTAGCCTGTTCTCTTGGCTTTCTTCTACTTGTGGCCACTCCTTCATGCTCTTTGCTGACTTCTCCTCCTCTTTCTTAATTGATGTCTAAATGTTGGGGTGTGTTGTAGGGAACATGTTCTCTTTGTCCTCTCATTCCAGTCTTTTGATTTAAAATATTACCAATAATATATCTCCAACCTACATGTCTACCTAAGCCCACTGCCTTTTACCATGTTCATTTAGGTATGTGTCCAAAATAGAATTCTGAATTTCCTGCCTGTGCCCCTTCTCACAGCTGCCTTTTCCAACTTGCCACTCTCCTGGTCAAGGGCATGACCGTTCAACCAGATACACAGGCCTAGGCCTATAGGACTTGCCTCTTAGTATTCCCAATACCATCTCTTACCATCAGTAAGGTGGGTTGGTTCCACTGCAAAATGCATTATAGAATTTACCACTTCTTAGCATCTTTCTTGATGTTGCCCATCTCTGCCACCTGTATCTCTCTGGACCTACCACAGTGGTCTTGGAGCCTGACTCTCTGCCTTCTTTTGCCAGGCATTTCCCATTCTAATCTTTCCACGGCGACCCAAGTGAATATTTAAAAAAACATACCAAATATTATCAACCCTTGCTGAAGTTTAAGAATGAGATCCAAATTCCTTACCATAGCTGCCTCTTACTCTCACCTTCCTCTCTTCCCCTTCTATTCTGACCACACCAAGGTTTTTACATTTTCTCAACCTACTAATTTTAATCTCACCCCATTTTTTCACGTTTCCTTTATCTACTGCTTAGAATGATGTCTCAGGATTTTTGCATCCTTGCTTCTTCACTATATTTAACCTGAAGCACTTATTATTACCTGAAATTATACTGACTATTAATGTGTTCACTTATATTGTCTGTCTCTAGGACAGTAGACTCAAAATTTCATGGCAAGAATCGAGTCTAATTTATTTATCCATATATCACTGTGATGAAATATGACCAACCCCTTCCTCCCTCCCTCCGTTCCCTTCCTCCCTCCCTTCCTTTCTCCCTTCCTCCCTCCTTCCTTCCCTCTGTACCAGTGAGGTTCACCACAGTTGGTACAGGCAACTTAAGCCATTTCTTAAAGTCAGGCTTCTAACAGAAGCCAATGAGTTCTCCAGGTAGCAAACTGATTTCCAGTTGGTTAAAATTCATCTTTAACTGGCTCCGTTCTCTAACCTTTCTGGATCAAATTGAATGAACCCAGCTCAAGTTGGATAAAGCATTTCCATTTGGGACAAATAAGATTCAGAGCAGCTCATGCTGACTGAGACCAAAGAAACCTGGTTCTAACTTGTCCTTACTGGGGCCAGATACGTGGATTGAATCTACCAGCTGAGAAGGAGGAAACAGGATTCAGCCAGATGATACTACTTGGAGAGAAATAGTGTGAAAAGATACTTAGAGCAAACAGATTCTGAATTAAACCAGTTAAAGTAATAATTCTTACATGCATCTTGACATTTTGCCCCTATCTATTTAAGCAGACAACCTAAAGTCAAATGAAAAAGAATGAATTGCAAATGATTCCACAATATCAACAACTATTGAATTCAGGAGGTGAGTAGATAGGAATTTACTGTCTGATAACAGTTTTCTGTAATTTTGAGAGTTTACACAAAATGTAAAAGATAGTTAAAAAACTAAGTTACATTTGTTAAAGTTACTTGGTTCAAACTGGATCAAAGCAACTCTAATTCAAGTAGTTTTACCCTTGCTGATTTAAAGCCAGCTTTGATGAGTTCATTCTGTCAGCACTGCCACATGGCCTCAAAAATGTATTATTGACTGTTTACTGACAGAAAAAAAAGAGATACATAGGTTACAGGTGTCAGTCTACATCCTGTCTTATAGTTTATATTCTGTTTACATTTCCAGTCACCTAGAGCTGAGAGTTTGTGAGAGGAAGGGAAAGCCATGACAGGTGCCTGCTAGGAGTCACATGTGGAATGAAGAAGAAATTGAGACGGAAGAGATTGATAGCGATCTGTGAGGCTAGCCCACAGATCCTGGGAAGCATGTCCAGGTCCTACTTTAATGAAGTCAAGATTCCACTTATATACCCCAGTCAGGAAATGTTATAATGATGTAATAAGGAAGTAGCAAATGAGGACATGCAGCAGGCAGGATGTGGGGATGCACAATAACAGGAGAATTTACCTTTGGGGGCAACAGTCATTACTAATAGGTCATATGTCTCTTTGGACAGTCCATAGAGGTTAGGAAGCTGGGTTACAGGTGAGACATGTGCTATCAACCACCCTTTAGTGTGCCAGAGGGGACTAGAGAGATAGGAGGTGTTCCTCTTATCTGAAGCTCCATCTCTCAACCTGCTTCCACATTCCACAGGTATCATGGGCTTTCGAGGAACATCTATTTTCATGGGACAACACCCAGATGGGGTTACTTCACCAAAAGTAATTCATGAGGTGTCAGGGCCCTGATAAATACATTATCTGAGACAAGTTACTTCTCCAGAGTAAGGATTCTATCCCAGGGCATAGCTGCTTCTTCAGAGGAAAATACATTGGCTGCTTGAAATGCTGAATCCTCTTCTATAGTCTGAATATACCTCTCCAATAAAATCATTTTACATTTTTTCTTCAAAATATTTCCAATTGATCTAATTAATTTCTAATTAATTCTAATAAATTTCTAATTAATCTGATCAATCAAGTCATAGTTGGATAGAAGAATGACCAACTTTCTTATTTAGGCTTCCAGGCTGATGTACACCACAAGTGTGAATGAGTTCAGAAAAGTGTCAATTGCCTAGGAAATACATGGATGGATACATAATCCTAGTCATTTATCCAATGGTGAACCAGTACAGAGGAAGAAAGAAAAGATGCAGAAAAAGAATGTAGTTAAGTTATAATGTTATAATTACTTATTTTCATAGTGAAACTGAAGTAGAAAGGTGATTTATAGGAAGATTATATATATGCTATATATATACATATATACTATTACATATATGCTATATATACTATATATATATGCTATATATATGAAAAAGAACGAGAGAGAGAGCATAGTCCTCTAAGTGACTCTTTTAAGTAAAATGTGTGGTAATTCATTTCATAGCAGGTAACTGCCGTGGTCCAGTCGTGGTAGGGAACAGTGCCTGAGGGAAGGGGTGAGGATTGTAATCAAGACAACACTTGGGCAGGAGGGCACACAGCAATCCTCTTTGCCGCCCCGAGTTTAATTTTCACTTAGCTTTTATACAGTTCAGGTTACACAGTTTAGCAGTTATAACAGACTTTTGCTGACATAAGTTTTACTGGGGACTAGCTTTCTGTAGGCGTCTGTTTATCTAGGATAGATGACAATCCCCAGACCCTCTATGGGATGCCTTTGTTATCTAAACTGATTTATTTTACAGGGCTTCCTGATACCTGTGCTTTCTCAGGTGTGCAGGAATTTATAGTTCCTCATATTTGTTCAGCAGACAGCCCTCTTTTTCTGTCCCCCACATAACTCATATAATGTGTTTATACCTTTTACATGTACTATAAACACATGTTTATACTTATGCCAACATTTAATTTTTTTCCTATTCTGTTTTTCAGTCTGTCTCTTATGTCTGTTACTTGAATATTTTTTGCTTTTCTTTTAACTTTCTATTTCCATCTTTCCTATATCTTTTTGGAAAAAGGTTTTTAATAGCTGCTCTAGGAATTGAAATGCTTATCTTCTCACAGCCTTGGTGGAATTCTGTTTTACAATTTGAAGTAAATTATAGAACTTTTCTTGCTTTGTAACTGCCTTTGACTTCTTCACTTGATGTTGTGGTCATTATAATATCACATCCATAAACACTGACAATTCCATCAGACAATGTTATAAATATTTCTTTCAACTATACATACATTTTAAAGAATCTAAATTCTATTTTATTTCCCAGATATATATTTCAAATAATACATATGTAGGTTACTTTATATATATATATATATATACATACATATGCATATGTATGAGTACATATATACTACATATCTCGTTTTGCTACAAAAAAAGTTGCATTTTTAGTTCATTGACCAACAATAGCACTATATTATGGCCTGAAAGAATTAGTCAATTCACATCCATCTTTCTGGATTGACAAGTAGAAGCATTCTCCCCAAGACAAATTCTCACCAAGACTGACCCACATCTCACCTGGCTTGCACAACATTTTCAGTGGTTTCTTATGTTTGTGTTCCTCTCTACATATTGATGGGAAAGAGTGTTCCAGGAAGACCATAAGAACCTTGATATTTTGAGCCTAAGGGATTAGGAATATGGAGTAGGGCACAGGACTTTTGGTGGGGGGAACAGGAAGTGATATTTCCTGTCCTTAAAGCATTGATTTGTGTAACTCCTAAAATACCCAGGCAATGGGAATTGGAGCTGGGCTCTGTGGTCAGATTTGAGTGGTATAGTGAAGGATTCTCAAAGAAGTTATTGTAAATAATGTGAGAAAGGAAATCAGTGTGACTGGACAGAGTATATAGAGGGCGAGAGAAAAGTGACAAGGGTGTGGGCAGAAATGTGCTTGAATTTTCCATTGCCGAGGTTGTCCCACAATCCAGGCTTCAGATCTGTATCCCTGCTCTTTAAGACCTGTTCCCTGCAATGCCAACATCACTACTCACCAGAGCCTGGTGAGTTTCCTTTAATTGTTTCCCATTTGGGGACTTGGCTCAACCTTCTAGAGCTTATTTAAAGGAAGAGGTAGTGCATTGGTAACTTTGGTAGATCTACTAGAAGTTTTTCAGGATTTTTTAGATGCTGAACTCTGGTGGGGAAATAATATAGGGTGAGGTTGCAACCTTACTTGGTTCTCAAGACTCATGAATTTACTCCTTAATTCAGGTCTCCTAAATACCATGACCCCTGCAGAATGAAATAGCAAGGGTTTTCAAGCACTTTATCCTTGTTAGGCTACATTTATAAACACTATCATGCTTTGTTGTCACCACCACTGTATTAGTCATGTGCTAAGTTTTGTTGCTGTAACAAGCAAACACAAATTTTAATAACTTAACACAATAAAAGATGCTACACAACCTACAAAAGAGGTGGGGAATGCTTTGCTCCTCACAGACCTCTGAGACCAGGCACCATCTTACGAGCAACTCCCACTGTGTGGTGACCTTACAGTGGGAAGGAACATTATGACTTGTACACTGATCTTGAAGCATCTTCCAGATTTTATTTTATTTTTTTTCATTTTTTAACAAGAGGTCACATTCCACTGAAAAAAGCAAGTCTCATGGCCACATTTAACCGCAAGGAGATTGGGAAGGTAAATCCTCTCTTGTTCCTTAATGGGGAAATGGTGACTCTCAGCAGTGACTACCTGAATCATGCCCTTAACTCCTCTCCACTTTAGAGTTGAAAAACCCCAGAGTTAGCGAAACAAGGATCCAGGTGCACATTTGTTTGACTTTAAAACCCAAGTATCTTCAGAACTCAGGTGTCTCTTCTGCACAAAATCATCACAAAGAAGGTGGTTTGATTAGCTTATTTTGCTGATGCTAAGTAGAAAGTATGATCCCCAAGTCTTTGAAAATGTTCTTTTCTCTCTTCTTGCAGTGATTTTTACTTAAAACAAGAAAGGAGGTAGGGAGGGGAGAGAGAAGGGAGAAAATTTGGAGTGGAAGGGAAGGGAAGGAGGGGAAGAGGAAAGAAAGGAGAGATGAGGACCAGAGAGGAGAGAGGAAGAGTGAGGGAGGGGGAGAGAATCGAGCATGGACCTTTCTCCCACCCCTGACTTACAATGTGTGATTACATGACAGGGGGATTTGGTTTCTTTCGCACTGTGTGATATTTTCCACTCGTGGAACCAGGTCAGGAGAAGTTTGTTTCTTAATTGGCATGCTTATTCTTGCTTATGTTTGTTCACTGCTTGATTCCATACCCTTCATTTGCCCTTTGCTTTGTTCCTGTGATGGTGGAAGAATGGCGGTGTAGCTGGCCAGGGGAAAGGACAGATGGGCACACAACCCAACTTCTCTCCAACTTAGAATCCTGAGAGGGAAGATGAAGGGCATGAGTGCACACTTTTCCCACTTCCCCAATTGAGAGAAATTGGCAACACTGAGTATTTAGTCCTATTCTGCAGATGAGAAGACTGAGACTCTGAGAGGTTAAATGATTGCTCAAGGTCACAAATCTAGAATCAGATTAAAACCAGTTGGTGTTACTTTTTCTGAATTATATTTAGCTTTCTGTCCATTTCATTCTGCAGTCTGCCCTCTACCCTGTGACCCCTGGGATTGCCAACCGTATGCATATCATGCCAGCTGATGCCAGGGTAGTTCCATGAACTATGACTTCTACCTACACCACTTTCTACTTGATGGGTGCAAGAGCAGGGGAGACCCTTCACCATGGAGACTTAAGAGCCCACAGCTCAGGTGACCACCCTGCAGGTGATAGATATAAGGTGCTTTGGAAAGGAACACTTTTCAGGCCTCAGAACTCTTAACCTGATATGCAGAGAATTCTGGAAAGCAGTCTGGGCAATGGTAGAAAATTGGGTTCCTAGTGTGCTGAGTCTCTGGATCAATCCATGTGGCAGATGCAGTGGTATTTTTATTCTTGCCTAGAAGATGGAAAAATATAACCTTAGATCAAAAATGTTTTGAACAGGCCTAAAATCCTCATTACTGTGCATGAGATTCAAAACTTGAGATGTTTTTAATGGTTTTGACAAGTTACTGACCGCACAAGGTGCTTAGCTTCTCCATCTATGAGCATAGAGGGCAGGGCAATAGGGAGGCACCAAGGAAATAGCCTGGGGTTTGGTCCTGTAGGGAAATGGGAAGGCACTGGATGGGTACTTGCTCAGCGCATTCCTGCTCCTGCTCCACCACAAGTCTGCTCATTGCTTGAAAGTGTGCCACTCACTCCAATTCCTCACCTGCTTCCATATATATTTGAAATAGATGAACTTAGAAGTTGGTTGTGGACACTGATCCTGTACTTTGGGGACTGACACCGAGTTCAAGAGCAATATGAGAGCCACATATTACCTGTACAGGGGAGGGCTCTCTTATTCTCCTCAAATCATTGAACATAGCAGCTATGTCCCTGAGTCTTAACAACCTGAGATACGTGCATCTGCATCTTGGAGAGTCATCGAGAGGGGGTTGCCTGGGGACCCTCACATCGAGGGAATGAAGGTACCATTTCAAATGCGGGAAAGAAATCTCGTGCTTCTCTGTGTATCACATCTTTTCCCAGATGGGGCCAAAATAAACCCCATGATTTCCTGGTTGCAGAGTTTTGAAAGGATCATGGATCTGAGATCTAAAAGAGGCTTCGACGTGGTATCAGTTCCTCTTCCTTCCAGTGGAAGGAACACATTCTTTCCATTTCACAGATGAGTTGACTGCCCTGCTGGAGCTCGCAACTTCTACAGTGGCATGGCCAGTTCCTTCCCAGCGGGTGATGCTGGGGAACCCACGACTGCACTTACTGCCCTGAAATCTCACTCACAAGTATGACTCCACCATCACACACAGTGCTGAAACTGAAAAAGTTAGAGCAAGGAAATGAAAACATGCCTTTGTGTGCAAATTGCAGTGATCCTACATAAACATGGAGGTCTCTGTCTGACTTAGGACAGCTGGCTAAGTCAGATCGTTCCCCTCCATACAACCTTTTAGAACAAGTACTGCTTTACTTGTCATTTTATTACACGTTGACTAAGATCATTTATTGACAGCCAGGAGTCCAATGTGCTGATTGCTGCTAACAGTCAGGGTACAATTAAGGTGCTGGAGTTGGTATGAAGGGTTTATTCAAGTTAAACTACACTTGATTCTGCTAAAATACATCTGCAGCCATCAATGAAAGAAGACAGGAACTGTCATGTGGTGTCTCTCCCCAAAGTCATCCAGGGTTTTGGATTTGTTTTGAACATTTTTTTCCCTTTTCCTTTTTTTCCTCCTTTATGACCTTTGGGACATTGAAAATATCTAGTGAACTCTCCACCATCAATGTAACTTTATGGACTTTGCTGCTGTTGGTGGTGTGGTTACCTAATTTTTGTGATAGGGAAACATTCTTTTGAATAAAAAATAAATAATAAAAAATAATAAAAGTTTATTGAGCCACAAAAAAAAAAGTTAGAGCAAGGAAGGGAGTGTAGAACACGTGAAAATCTTGGTGAGATGCACACAGTAGGTTCTCTAAATACAGAAGAGAGGTAAGACAAAGGTAAGTAGGGGACAAGCATGAAGAAATGAGTTGGAGGCTGTTTCACTCCATGACCTGTGGTGCCCGGGGTATATATACAAACCATATCTGTTTATTGGCCATGTGATATCTCTGAAACTATAAAACTTTGTTCATTCAACAAGAAAGCCATTTTGCTAGAGAGGGAAAACTGCCAACAAGGCCCAAGGTGACAGTAGTTTCAGGCACCGTAAGCTGATTAGCCTCGGAGACGGGTGTTCTGAGCCCTGGCCTGTACCCTGCTGTCCTGGAGATTTGCAGAGGCGGTCACGAGGTGGCGGGGGAAGAGGGTGAAGGACAAGCCCTTATTAGGAGAGGCTCTCAAGACAGCAGGGAAAGGCAAGCACAGGGCATTCCTTTAGAGTGATGGATTTGCTTTATTTATTTATTTATTTTTTATTACAAAAGAATTGTAGAATGTTTCTGGGTTACTTTTTTTTTTTTTAATAGTAAGGTAATTTTTTGCTCTCCTTTAGGACAAACACAGACATGAGCCTATCAGCCTACTTAAAACTCCTCAGGTGCTACCTTTTGCTCATTGAAAATAAATCAACTCACCAAAATGGCCACAAGCACCACTGACCTTTAATAGAGTTAGACCTAGAATCAGAATTAGAATTGCACAGTATTCCCAGTTCTTTACATTATGGTAAACTGCCATATTGGTTCATTAATAGTCACTACTTTAGCCAGCTCTTCCCCACTTCTACTCTGGAATCCCCCGATCTTCTGCAAACCCAGCATCTAGAAATGCAGGGCTGTAGCTGCGGAGCAAGTATCTGTGCTGATGAGACATGTTTGTACCCTTGTGGTTGTCAAGGACATTAGCCAGGTCTAGAAGTTTCACATAGTAGGGCTACAGCCCAGTCACTGTCCCACTTCTCTGTTTTCTCTCTCTTGAAGGCTGAGCAGCCCTGTCAGTCTTTTCTGCTCCCCAAGTGATGGCCTCCCTCGGGCCCTCCCTCGTGCTACCCATCTAGAAGGGTGTCTCCCACCCGATCCCCTTGTGACTTAAGTTAATGTTTCTCAGTCATAGAGGCTGGATGGATGAAAGAATGTTCAATCATGTTTGAGAGGTCGCACATGGGCTAATTCCTTAGATACCCATTGTCTTCACTAGTTAATTATTACCAAAGGCAAAAGGGGACTGTGAATCTGGAGGCCACCATGTCTGCTTCCTCCTCCTCAGTGGTGCTACTTCCAGAGACAAACAAGTTCAATTTGGGTGATACAGCACAGCTGCAGTACCACCGCTTGAAAAGAAGGAAAGAGGAAGCAATCTGAATACATGGGATTGCAGAAGTTGCCGTGTAGGTAAAACAAAGTTCCCCATCTCCTCTGGCTGGACATGGGCAAGAAAGAAGGTGAAGTGAGAGATGCAGCCAGAAGACCTTCTGACACATCACAGGAAAACCTGCTATTCCACCAACAAATGGACAAAACCATTTTTGGTCCTTGGAGTCCTCAAATGCAGATGTGGTCTTGCCTGATGGTAAGTGAATGGATCAGTTACGGGCCAGTTCCAGGCATGGGTAGTGAGCTGGGCATTTAGGTCAATATCCCAGATCCACTGCAGGAAGTAGAGAAAAAACAAAGTCAAGTTGGTAAGGGGTGGGAGGCTTCTTAACACTCACCCCCAGGACCTAAGAAACCCTGAAAACTACCACAGGTTCACTAGCTGGCAAAGGGCTGTATTTATTTTATTTCATCCTGCTACCTTTATTTCCTTGCTTTTCACTGGGCACATGTCTGCTTTCACTTGATCATCCACACAACTTTACAATCCAGGGAATGAAGAGTGAGTATAAGCACGAGATGGAGCCCAGTACCTCACTGGAGTCTAAAATTAGGGTTTGCATACCTGGTCTCCATTCTACCTGAAAAAGTTGACAAGTAAGCATAATATACAGTTCCCTGTGGGGACACAAACCCCTGAAAACTCTTAGCATGACAACATCAACATCATTGTCAAGAGTGTAGAACAGTATTATTCATAGCATAGTTTTTGGAACTCTAACCCCAAGAAATGCTCTGCTTGTAAAAGGTGCCATAGCCCACTAACTGTGGGAATGGCCATGCTAGCATTCCTGTCTCAGTCCCTTTTGGGCTTATTAGTGGAGTGATGAAGCTGTTTAATGGAACTTTTGCCCCACAAGGGAAGTTCCTTCCGTACTCTGTTCACATTTTTCTCTTCCTCCAGGCCCACAGGCCACAGTGGTATCTTTCAGTATGCCCTTCAATCTCATATGTGTGGGAGCCCTTACCACTGCTCACACTGTTCTCCCACTGGGGCCCTCAGGAAAAGGGTCAGACATGAAAATGTGATGCTTTTGCAGGGAGCAGACTTAGCCAAGTGGTTGTTTAGCATCCCACCTAGAGCAATGGCAAGAAGGGACGTTCTTAATAGTTAATAATAAATAACTCTAGCAGAATTTGTCCTGCAAAGACAGCTGAAACCTGACAGAAGACCTATCATTTCAGAATCCAACATCAGAATCTAAGGAGTTATCACAGGCAACGGTTTCATTCAAAATGAAAAGATGCTTTCTAACAGGAAGCTTCCAATAACACCAAGGCTCTTTTAAGTGAGCACTTATCTCTGCAGATCTGAAGAGGGTAACAAACAGCCACTCACTTTCCAATGCTGTGGAAAGAAGATTCTGGGTCTGACTCTGTGCTGTTTCTCTATATATTTAATGTTCACTTGCAAGTGACACCAGCCAGGGCTTGTCTGTCTCCTTCTGACTTACTATACCTTGTAGGAGCTCCTCTGGTTCCATCCATACTGTCACAAGAGCTCATCTTTTCTTAATCTGCTTTAAACTTCTCATTATGAGGTTGTTTGGAAAATAAATTTCTGTTATGATACCACGAAAGGAAGGAGAAGATGATATTGACCCACCAGGGGGTGGGTGATGTCTGACTCTGGGCTGAACAACTGTTCTTTGTCCTTTCTGTTGGAGAGAGCTGGCAACTTGTCTCACATGCTAAGACCAAACCTTGCATTCTGATTCATGCATACACTTGCTCGGATTCAAGCAGAAATATAATGGGACTCAAAGACCAAAAGTTTGCTGTTTTTGCATATTTAATATTCACCGGTGCCTAGATATCTTGTAAATTCTTCTGTTTAAAATGACATCCGATTTCATAGTATAATCTGCATTGTAAACAGAAGGATGTTCTAAATTAAAAAAAGCAATTTGAAGTGCTAATTCCAAGTGGTTTAGAATTAGTTCCAAAGGGCCATCCTAGGCCAGCTGAATTGAATTTGGTCAATAATAATTGTACTTTGGTTACATAAGATGCTAACATGAAGGGAAGAGGAGCAGGTGGCTTTGGGGATGGCTTGTGGTACTTTTCAACTTGTTCATAAATTTCAAATTAGAGGGATTCCATATCTTCTGCTGCTACACCCTGTTCATGTCATGTCCTGCCTGATGGACTTTCCTCAAGCTCTGAGATTCAACTCTGACAGAACATCCAGATCTATGCTCCCCACAACCCCCTACAAATCCACACCTATTTCTGCACATCCCAACCACATTGCTCACATATTAGAGTGATATTCTTGCTGCCTCACACCATCTTCACTACCCTGAGCTTCTTTTGGATGGAATGCCTCCTTCCTTTCATCTCCCCAAACCATGTCCCTCCTCAACTCTCAGGACATGTCTTTAAATGAATAAAGAAATCCAATCTGAGCATCCATCCAATTTTGTTAGTTTTACTTTCATTTTTGAAAACTGTGGTAAAATATACATTGCATAAAATTTGCCATGTTATTCATTTTAAGGTGTACAATTCACTGGCATTAAGTGTAGTCCCATGTTGTGTCATTTTAAATGGTCTAAACCAATTAGAATTTACTAGGGCTGTCAGAGCCACTTAATCTGGACCTGTGGGGCGCAAATCACTAAGAATTAATTTTACCCCACTCACACCAGGTGCTTCTGATCACAGTCTGTTTGATCAAGGATGGAATTGTTTCATCCCTTCGAATGAGCTTGAATCAGTCAGAACTGGCTCTGCCAGGCTCCAGGCCAGTCATCAGTGCTCAAAGTTGGTTCTCTCTCTTGGGTCTGGTCTCTTGAATTGCCACCTTCTCTTTTGTTAGCTTTTTTTTTGTTCCTGAGGCTAGCTTCTTCCTGCTCCCACACACCCCAGGCACCCCTCCCTGCTTCAGCCTGGCTCAGGGGCAGAAGGCTGCACCTGACTGCCACCTTCATTGTCCCACTCCCGCACCTGCATGTTCAAAACAACTGCTGCAGGCAGGCTGGGAGACAGAAACACTCACTGACTCACGTTCAGAAACATGCCCTGTGCCTGGACAGCCTCTCCATGTGGAAGGTCACTCCTACTCCCTCCCAGGAGAGGAGGGATGTTTCTTATAGTTATCCCATTTCCTCCCTCATTAGCTCTAAACACCTTTGATAAGAATTTCAAGAATGTAGCACCACTTTTGGACTCAAGAAATTGTGTTCTAGGTGATTTTCTTGCCATTAACTAGCTGTGTAACTAAAGGGCCATTTCCCTATGAGGGAAAGAAAGGATTTGGTTAAGACCGAAGTTTGATTTTAATTTAATTACTCGCAGCAGGCTCTTTTCTTCCGAGACAATATTATCACAAATAAGACAAGAAGCAAAGCTGAAATGCAGTGACTGTCAGGGGGCCTGTTTTATCTCCTCCTGGTCTCATCTCACCCTAGTTAGAATCTGGAGAGCTCTTGTCCTCTCTCCATTGCCTTTGAAAGGAGCCCAGCTCACCT
The DNA here is from genome assembly GCA_004024945.1 of Uropsilus gracilis. Taxonomy (NCBI): domain Eukaryota; kingdom Metazoa; phylum Chordata; class Mammalia; order Eulipotyphla; family Talpidae; genus Uropsilus; species Uropsilus gracilis. The sequence goes on from PVHY01002817.1 coordinate 74,156, forward strand.
TGCGTGCCAGTGTGTAAGTGCGGCTGTGTGTGTCCCGAGACAAAGATTTCCCCTTCTTCACCCTGACAGTTACTGCCCTCTCGGCTCTGGTTTACAGCCCAAGTTCACTTGCCTGCTCTGGGCTCAGCCTCTCAGCTCCATCCAGTTGCTGCCAGAACGGTTTTTCCAAACACAAGGATGCCCACGGCCCTTGTGCCAGACAGCATAAACCACTCTTCCTTGCATGCACTGGCCCTGCGGTCTGCCTCCGGAAAGGCCTCCCTTCTCTAGAACATTCTCTTCAAATACTCAGGGGTCAGCCTCATTCCAGATTCTAAGGGGCCCCTCAGGGTTCCAGAGGGTGGACGGGGCCCGGTGATTCCCCAGTCGGCCGCCAGGGGGCGGCAGGCGCGGCTCCAGATGACAGCAGGAGGCCCCTGGTGGGGGAGGGAGGAGGGACGGAGGGAGCGCGGATCCCCGCTCTGCAGATCGCAAACTCCGAGTCAGAGTTCTACGCGCACGCCCTAACCGCTGGCGGCCCGCGCAGCCCGACGAGGAATCAGGGCGCAGCGGGAGCCCGTGCCGGGCGGGCGCGGGGCGCGGCGGGCTCGGGGCTGCCCGGCGCCGGGAACCACGCGGGGCGAGGCGAGGTGGCCGCCGCTCGCTCCGGGACGCGGACCGCCAGGTGAGCAGAGCCGCCCGCGCCGCGTGCCCTGCGCCCCCTGCGCCCCGCCCGCGCGGCCCCGGCCCCGGCCCCGGCCCGGCCGCGGGCCTCCCTTTGGGGCCCTCTGGATCGCGTGGCCGACTGGCGCGGGCGTGGGGTGCAGTGGGTGTGTCCGGGGTGCCCCTGGCTAGGCACACACCGGACTCGGACTCCAGGGAGCCAGCGCGCATCTGGTCCTTGCGGACGGCTGCATCTCCTCTCCTCTTCCCTTCCTGGGGGATTTGCCCTGCCTGTCCTGGCGCCAGCGTCCACCTCTTCACCCTCCAGCTCTGGGACGCTAGGGACAGCCAACCTAGGCATTCCCGGAGCAGGAATCCCCGCGCTTTCTCAGTCGGGGCACACCCAGCCAGTGCGCCCCCGCCCCAGCCTCACTTCCTTTCTGCTCCAGGCCAGAAGCTGGTAGATTCTGGTCCACGAGAAAGGGTCCCTCCCGCTGAGGCCTGGGCCATGCCGTTTTCTAGAAAGTCTCAAATCCATGTGTGTGTTAAATCTTTGCAACCCAGCGCCTCTGGGAGCTGGACTGGACGGGCTGTTACTCCGGACTCTTTCTCAAGTCAGCCCAAGTACCTGCAGTTCCTTGGCACTCTTAGAGAATTAGCTTTTCTGTAACTAGCTCTCCTTGGAGCATCAGAGATCTGGAAGTTAATCCCCCACCCCCCCACTGAAATAGCATCATTCCCGGTTCCAAAAGGGGCTTCCAGGGTGTTCTCAAGCTCACTTAACATCTGAGATTTATGGGTCTAAGTCCACACACAGCACCTAAGTCCCCTGCGCCCCCCAACAGCCTGTATGATGTGCACACCTGGGGTGGGCGCTTCCAGTCAGTCTCCTTTAGGGCCCCCTCCATGCCATGCTTGGTACGGTTGCAGGTTGCCTCAGAAACCCTAGATCTGGGTAGGGCGAGTGACCGTTGGAATTTGGGATAAGGAAGATAGACCATAGAGGTCTAAGGAATCAGCTTATCCAACTGTCATTTCTCACCTGTAGGCACCCAAACAGTCTAAAGATCGAAACTTCAAAGATCCCTCAACTCTTAAAGCCTACCTGTGCCTTCCTGTTCAACGATCAAGGTGATAAAGAAGTTAGGCTTAGAAGGATCTTACTGGCTCTCTCCTTGCAAAGAAGGAAACATTTTAAAAACACGATTTAAACACAGCACTACTCAACCCCTATAGATTGTTTTTGGCACCATCGTTGAATTCCTTTAGAAAACAAAATCCTAGCGCTGGAATTGTGAGGAAGCGGATGGGAGTCCGGGGACTTTCCTATAAACCTCTGCAGGGATGCAGCAGGGGTTTCCCAAAGGTCTCCCCACCTTTGGGACGAGTCAGGATGCTAGGAGACTAGAACCCTTACTGTAGAAGTAGCTGTCGAGTGGGGAGAGCTGGTCAATCAATCCATTTCATGCAGTCTCCATGCCTGGCACTGGTGAGGGCAGCAGATGGGGCTTATCTTTATCAGACTCCCCTGAAGACATGTTTCCAGCATACTGTTAAGGCAAAGCATGAACAAAATAAAATGCAGCCCAGAGCCAGGGAGTAAGATCAGGATTGGACTCCTCTTTTTGTGCCTAGAGATGCTGGTAATCTCCACTAATTATCCTGAAGAGAGGCTGGGCATTGCCCACCTTCTTCCCTGTCTCCCACACTTCTCTCCATGGCACTGCTCTTCCCCAGTTGGTGGTTGAGTTTCCATGTCTGTGTGCCTCCACTCCTGCATCCCACCCCTCATTTTTATAGCTCATTTATTACCAACCCCTTTCCACATTCTTTTGTGAGAGCTCAGGGAATTATTTTTCTATTTCCATTCCGTCTGCCCCTACCTTAAACTGTGTCCAAATTACAATAATAATCTTCCCTCTTGACTGCCAGCCATGAGTCGCTTTCTTCATTTTAATCCACTTTCTTCATGCTGACAGATTAATATTCCGCAAATTTTCATTTCACCACATCATTCCTTGCAAGAACTCACAATGGCTCCCCCTTATTTACTTCTATTTAATTTTTTTTCAATAAATATTTTTGAGTATCTGCAATATGCCAGCATCAGGTCTTTGACCTCCGTTGGTTGACAGACAAGCAGATATAAATAACCCCCTCGGGGAGCAAAAGTAAAGAAATAACCAGAAAACAATACAAAGCATTGGGGGGGTGCAAAAAATCAAGGAAACACAGGTGAAGAAATTTTTTCTCTGTGGGAGGGACTGGGAAAGTTAAAGCTGGACTTGGACATAAGAGGAGGAGTTTGAGGAAAGGGGGAAAAGGCTAGAATGAGGGAAGGCAGCTGGGAAGAGGGAAAAGCTTGAACAAAATCTTAGAGAGTGTTGATATGGGTGGGCTGAATCAGGTCATTCTTCTGCTGGGAATTTAAAATTGTCTTAATTGAGTCCAATTGATTCAAGAGTGCCCCCACCATTCCCTGTCTGATCCCTTCACTTCAGTCGCACACTTACAACCTCTTTGTTCTAACAAAGTCTGGTGTGAACCCCCCACCCCAGCTCTGAGATTCAGCTTTCTGCTTCTACTAATTTAAATTTTGCCAGGAAGTGATCCCTGCCAGTGTTGCATACCTGGGTCTTCCCTGAACCCATCTCATGTGCTCCCCTGCAGTCTTTGCACAGTGTGTTCAGCCTGGACATGTCCTAATGGGTGAGTCCCCTGAAGTGTCTCTGGAGCAGCTGCTTGACTCCTTGGTCTTTTCTAGGAGTCCAGCATGGTACCTGCAGCCCTTTGTCAGTGCCAGCAAATTTGCAAATGCGACTGCATTTGACCCCCATCTCCCTCTTCTCCAAGACTTGTCTTTCTCTGTGTGTGCAGAGTTGTGGTATTTATTTATCACATAGGTGCAGATATACAGGTTCTCTATATACATACTGGATGTTTTCTCTGGAAAGGGATGGATTAGAAATGCTATGCTAGGAGCTTGGGCATGACACACTTGAACTGAGAGGAGAGCTTTATTGGGAGGTTCTGGCTTTAGGCTACTTTGCTGCCTCCTTCCCCTCAGGAATCCCTTCTTCCGTCCTCTGTTGTAGGACTTGTGTGGGAAGCTGCATCACCTTGGCCCTCTATCTCTGGGATAACTTCACTATCTTCTTCCACATCCCAGCAAAACTGTCTTCTGCATCCAGGGTCTTGCTGGCCTGATGAACTCATTCTGGCTATCTATATTCATTGAGCATAGACGAATGCTGTGCTGGGTGCTCAACCCGCCTCTCCCCCCACCCCACACCCCCCAGCAGCTTGTCCCTGAGACATTATCATCTGTGTTTTCTAAGAAAGAAAATTCCTACTTGTCTGTAGTCAGTTGTTCAGGTTTTGAACTAATTTCAGGATTGAGCTCACTGAGTCTGATGCTTTTCCCACTATGTCATTATTTCCTAACTTCAAAACATCTGAATGGGAATTAGGAGGTAGGGACATGTGTGTGTGTGTGTGTGTGTATACACACACATACATGCATACATACATGCACACTCTTCAGGGTGGAGGCAGGACCAGGGAACTGGTATTTTTTAAGACTGTTTCAACTGGTTTTCTGCTTACCAGATTTAGGACCACTGCCCTAAGCTGTCTTTACACAAAGTTCTAGTTACAGGTGGTGAGTTAGTAAGCCACTTTATACCAGGTATTATGTCCATTTATAACAGAGACTTTGACCTTGACTCTACAGAGTGAGCAGTGGCGCAACATGGCCCACGCCAAGTGGAGAGTCCTCTTTTGGTCAGAGGGGTCTTCAGTCCTGAAAGCACGCTTATCACCCCAAACCCAAAGGTATGCAAGTTCCCATTAGGCTCACTGCAAATTTCTTTCCTGGCCTGAGCAAGTACTGAGGAAGAAGGAAAGGATGGTTCAGGGGCTCCAAATTGCTGGAGTAAGAAATGGGTTAAATAGGGTTGAATATGCCATTTCAACTCCTTCCAAGCATGTTGAATTGAGCCTGTTTTTTCAAAGTGGGCTTGTGATCATCAACAGATCTCTTTCATCCAACCAGCTTTTATTGTGCCCCCCTTCTCACACCAAACCTTGGTTTCCCCCCCTGTAATAAGGGAATGACCAATGCCTGGAGGGCCGAGAAGAGAATCAATATGCAGGTTCCTATAACATTAGACAACAGCTGGCACATAGTAGGTGCTTCGTGTTAGGTCTCACCCATTTCCTTTGCCTGCTCTGCACCCAGGCAATGGGTGACAGACAATTGCTGCTCAATATGTGCTATAGGGAAAAATATATGTAGCAGAACCCCCAGGTCCAGGGACTTTGTGCCTGAAAGTTTAAATAATTGCAATCTTAGATTCATAGCAAACAAAGGAATACCCCCAACCATGCAATAACAGCAACAACAGCCGGGCACGGTGGCTCGTGCCTGTAAGCTTCAGCCTATGAAGCGGCCGGGGCTAGGGATTGCAGTTCGAGTTCCGCCTGGGGTCCGTAGCTAGACCTAGTTCCAAAAAAATAGCTGGACGTGGTGGCACGTGCCTGTAATCCCAGCTACCTGGGAAGCTGAGGCTGGGGATTGCTTGAGTCCGTGGTACCCCGGGCAACGTGAGCCTGTGGTTCCATGGGCAAAAATAGCGAGACCTAGTCTCAAAAAAACAAAAAACAACAATAGTAATACATTGTCCATTCTACATCTTCTCCTTTTTCCACTCTCCTTAATTCTCTTCAGATTCCTCAGAGAACCTGTGAAGCAAGAAGAGAGCAGTTTTCTTTAGTGACAATTAGTTGTCATGGGAGAGTGATTTCTTTCTGTTTATCTCTTTTCTTATTACCTAACACTTTAAACTGAGGCTATGGTGCCCACTGTCTGCCAGGGTGAGCTGAGCTGCAGCTGATGGCCAAGGTGTTTCCCCAGGCAGAATCGCTTCATAGCCCCTCTCCTCCTGGGTGTGGTCCAGAGGACAGAAAAAGCCAGGCTTGTGATGTGGTGTCTTATCCCAAAAGGGTGGCACTGGGCAGCCATGGCCTGGGCTGGGCAATGGGTGGATCTGCCTCACCCTCCCATCCAGCTGGCCAGCTGCCCAGGACCGGCCAGCAGTGAGGACCCAAGTAATGAGTGATTAATGGGCACCCCATCTAATCTCCTGCCAGGGGAAATGAAGGGCCAGTCTTAGGCTGGGGCTGTGGGGCCCGTTGTGACCTGCTCCAGGTGGGCTTGGAATGCACCCAGCTCAGGATGAGGATTAAGGCTTGAAAGAGGAGAGGAAATGAGATGTTAACCCTTTAGGCCATGGCCCTCTGAGCCCCAGCAGGGAAATCACAAGGGAATTATCTGCAGGCATCCGATGAAAGGGGAGCATGGCCTTTGATTTATGGCTGAGGTGCAGCCATATGACCACCAGGGGCTTGAGGGTAGGGCAACAAGCCAGATCTTTGACTTTACCATTTTTCTTGGTGGCTTGGTCAAAAGAGAAGAGATTAGTGTCTGATGAAAATGGATGTACAGGTTGCTGTGTGACTGCTCTACCGGCTTCCTTCTTGGAAACTTGATTGTACCTGCAAGTCCCAAACATGTGATTGCCAAACTCCTCCTGCTGAAGGCAGGGTAGTGCCATGCCCGCTGCCATGTCAAGGAGGATAAAGGAGGGCTGGGCATGGTAGCACATGGCTGTAGGTGGCAGCCTAGGAAGCCAGGGATCGCGGTTCAAGTCCTGCCAGGGGCAGGTAGCAAGACCTAGTCCCAAAAAAATAGCTGGATGTGGTGGTGTGCGCCTGTAATCCCAGCTACCTGGGAAGCTGAAGCTGGGGATTGCTTGAGTCTGTGGGGATTGCTTGAGTCCCCGGGCAACATGAGCCTGCAGTTCCATGGGCAAAAATAGCGAGACTTAGTCTGAAAAAAAAAGGAGAATAAAGGGGAGTCTGGCCTTGGCTGGGCACCATCTCAGCCGCGACCCCTCCCTTCCCTGCACAGACCCCAGGTACCCAGGGTGGCAGCCATCTGGGACCAACTTGCTAAGTTCAAGCCATGGTCCCACCGAGTGCTGGGGAACGAAGGAAGTCCTTGCATTGCCTGTGCTATAGTTTTCGAACTATAAAATGGGGGTAATGGGTAAGGTTCATGATAAGGAAAAATATTCTGTCTCCAGAACATAGATCCACCACATTCAAGTTAGTGGTCACATTTCTGTGCCATCATTTTCCCTCACTTGCTCTGCTAAATCCGGAGGCCAATTCTCTGGAAGACTCTAAACAGCTTCTCTCCCAGACCCCTGAGACTGACTGACAAGGTACTCTTTGATCTCTCTTGCTTGACCCCTGACCCACACATGCCTGGAATTCTGGCTTCCAGCCCCTCCCTCTGCTCCAGCTCCCTGACCTCTTGCTGCCCTTTGGATTGCCGTGCCTGCCCCTGGCTTGCCTGCCAGGCAGTGACCAGATCTGGTGGCCTGGGCAGTGATGTCTGCTGGGTCCCCCTTGGCACGGCTGCTTCCGCACTGGCTCTGCCCATTGCCAGTCTGGCTACTTCCTGGCGCCTGAGCCAAGGACTGGCAAAGAAAAGAGGCAGGCTTGAGAGCAAAACGAGGAGCGTGCAGAATGCCACAAAACCCAGATCTGTTCCCTTTTCTGGTCCCTCTGAGCCTCCAGCGCCTCATCCTTAATTGAGGCTAATAGCAGTGACAATTATCTGAGAAGAGGGTCAGACCCACAGGGGACATGGGACTCTTTGACACTGGGTGGGGAGTTTCTTGCTGGTTAAAAGGTGAGCCCAGGAGTGGGTGGAGCTAGGTCTTCAAGTTTTGAAGTCTGCTCACAGAGTATGCCCTAACCTGTTAGCCATTCCTCCTCTAGTGTTTTTTCCAGAACAGACAAGTGTATCTGTGCCTGGTTGGTTTTAGTGACATTTTAGTCCAGAATTTACTTCAGCTTCAATTTCAAGTGTCTTCCAGTCAGCTCAGGAAGAAAGAACTTTGAGTCCGATACTGGGAACCGATACTACAACAAGAAATAGAAAATAAGTGGTCTTGCATACTATTTAATCCTCTCAACTGTCCTGTGACAGGACAGTGTCATCCTGTTCTACAACCAAGGCTCAGAGACAGTAAGGAAGTTGTATGGGCTTGCAGAGCAAGTCAGTGTTAGAGTGATGTTTGAATTCTAAGTCATCTGACTCCAGAGCAAGTATTGTGGGGGTTAATAAGGGAGTGAAGTGCCTTAACCGTACCCACTAAAAATTAGAATTCTAACCCACTGAATTTTTTTAAAAATTGAGATAAAATTCCTATATAATAACACTCACCATTTTAAAAGCATGTAATTCCATAGTTTTTAGTTTATTCACAAAGTTGTGCAACCATTACCACTATCTCATTCCAGAACATTTTCATCACCTCAAAAAGAAACTGTATTCATTAGCGGTCACGCCCACTCCTCCCTCCCGCAACCCCTGGAACCCACTTATCATCTCCTTTCTGTCTCTGTGGATTTTCCTCTTCTGGACATTTCATATAAATGGAATCATACAAGATGTAGTCTTTTGTGGTTGGCTTCTTTCACTAGAGAATGTCTCAGGTTCATCCTTGTTGAAGCATGCATCGGTACTTGATTCCTTTTTATCACTGTGTAGCCTGCTTTTAAAATAAAGTGAGGCTGGCTGTATTTTGCTAGAGAAAGGGTGGAGCTACAGGTGCTGCACAAAGGGTTGCTGATTTTTAGCTGTGCACATGTGAAAGAGCTGAGGCTCTAGAGGCAGGTGGGGCTGGTGATCTTGCCTGAATTGGAGGCAGGGAGTAGGGGAAAATGAGGGGCCGGTGGTCCCCTCCAACACTCATTGTGCTGTCCTTGGCCCACCCCCTTGTCAAAGCCTGTTGGGGTATGTCCTGCCTAGGCAGTGTGGGTATAGTGCCCCCCCCCGGAAGAAATGGGCTTCAGGATTTTGGGGTCTTGTCATGATCTGCCCAGTGTGGGTGTGGTGTAGACATTTTAGTCCCTGCACCTGCTGCCTTGAATCCGATGGACCCTGTTGATATATCCGATGTTGCATGCTGCTGATTTGCTTTTTTGTTTGTTTCTAGATACACTTTTTCTTCTCATCACAAAGATTTATTGTAGAAATTTTAGCAAATAATAGAACACAGAAAAATAAAAAGCATACGTAATTCTCCAACCTATTGGACCATATTTCAATGTTCCCATCCGTATTTTTCTTACCTGTTTCATCCTCCCTCCCTCTCTCTCTCTCTCACATACATGATCACATACTTCTTATGAAATTGGTATCATGAAAATATATAGTTCTGTTTACAACTTTTTTGATTTAACAGTACAACATAAACATTTCCCCTATGTACTGAATCTTCAGTATCCTACCAAAATGTAATTTTGTTTAAATGCCTCTAGAGTATTAAAAAAATTAATATTTGTTTAATACATATCCTAGTTTTGGACATGCCAATTTTTTCAGTTTTTCAATATTGTTTATAAATAAGACTGCTTCTGTACATTTTTTAGTACTTCTGTTAATGCATAATGATGTCTCTGGGGTAAAATATATCAATATTTAAGGTATCTGACACATCAGGTCAAATTGACCTTCTAGAAAAACTATAATTTATAATCCTACAACTATGTTATTTTTTTAATTTGAGTTTTACTGTACATGTACCAAAACCTCACTCTCTCCCTCCCCTCCTTGTTTTTCCCCTCCCCCTATCTCCCCAAGTATAGTATATGGACTACTTTTATTGTTTGTTTTCTTATTGATATTTATCTCTATTTTAGTTCAGGCATTTGCACATTTGGGTTTTTTGTTTGTTTGTTTGTTTTTTACATACTATGATTCCATGTAAATACATCTCTTCACCTAGGTGGGGTTTCCATTTTTTTGTGCACAATAACAATTTCCACCATTTTACTCCATCCGGTTTCATTCCCCACCCTCTGTTAACAATCTAGGTTTTTCCTAGTTTTTTCATAATGAAAAAATCCAAAACTACCAACATGGAAGTTCACTTTGTTTTGATTTTCTCCTGATCTCACATTCTGCTTGGAAACCTCATTCTCGGCCATGTAATTCCCAAGTAGAAGCAGGGATCTTTCTACTCACTCTATAATCTGCTCAAGGTTTCTTTCAGAGATAATGTACCTGGGAGGTCCAGTTAAGAGTAGGAAAAACAGAAAGGTATTTGTTTCCTGCCCCTCTTTCTCTTTCCTTAAGTTACTGTTCTTCTCTCAACATAGGTCGGAAGGACCCAACACCTCATTCCTAGCCAAGGGTTGTCAGAGGCACCATGAGGTGAGGACTTTGAGTTCTAAACAGGGATATGATGTCAGTGTTGCCATATAAGTGGTACAATATGTGGTCTTTGGGGACTGCTGTCGCCAAGTGCATAAATTGTGAGTTCTTGCTAATTTGTGGGATTAGTGCTTAGTGGTTCTGCAGTTGTGTTTTCTACCACAGAGCTCTCTTGCCCACCCCCTGCTTCAATGATTCTGTGTGGGCATGACTGAGTCTGTACACTGTGGACCCAATGTTCCTGGACTCCCATGGGTCAGGTGGCCTCACCCTGCATCATAAAGGACATCAGTACCAGTCTGACTTTGCAGCTCATTGCCTGTGTGACTTTGGTTTCTTTGTTTCTAATAAACACTGTGCCATAGGTGTCAGAGGAGACAGCTTCAGAAAAGTGTTCACATAATTAGACTGAGGGCTTATCATGTGACTTGGTGAGAAAACAGAAAGACTTGGGGGCCATACTCCAACAGGGAGAAACAATATGGCAGCAGGGCTGAAGGAAATAGAAGTCTATTGTATTTCACAGGAGGGTTGTATTCTTGAAGATTGCCGGGAATTCAGACTCTCACAGGTCAGACTGTTTCTCTCCATGCTTCAGTGTAAAGAGTGAGTAGTGCTTGGTACTTTCCCTGAATGTGGTTTCCCTCTCATGTTGTATTTCATGGTCACCGCTATACCCTCTAGCCTAGTCCAGGGCTTGCTGGGAAGTAACCCAGGTACTGTCTCCTGGTGGTTATTGGGTTTCCGCAACCGCCAAGCTTGTGTTGGTATTGTCATTGTCATCTTGGTGTGTTCCTCATCTGGTATCGCCACTGACGGACTGTCTGGATCAGGGGGTGGCAACTTTCCTTGTAAATGGCCAGAGTTCTAATATTTCAGCTCTCCTGGCTGTATGGATTTTGTTGCAGTTCGTCAACATGGTACTTCAAGCGTGGAAACAGCCCTAAACAAGGCAAAATGAAGGGGCAGAGCTGCGTGTGCCAGTACAGTTTTATTTATGGACACTGTAATTTGAATTTTATATAATTTTCACATCATACAATAATATTCTTTTAGTTATTTGTTCAACCATTTGAAAATGTGACCAAAACAGACATTGAATCAAGTTGGACCCAAAGGTTAGTGCTTAATACCCCTGGTGTAAATGACTATAATATTTAAAAGTTGTTTTAAATTGTAAGCGTGAATGTTAAAATTCCCCAGTAATCAATGTAAAAAACTCATAAAATGCCAAGTGTCATCAGAGTATAACTTAGTTCACCAGTTTTATCAAAGATTAGGTCATAGCATGGCATGTGATTTTTATACCACAATTTGCAATTTTTTAAAGTAGCCAACCAAATTTAGACTTTTAAATCATATTATTTCAAAGTTTAGGCATCAAGTAACTTTATTATCAACATTTTATATCATTCTCTTATTTTTATATTTATATTGTACACCTTAAAGTCATTTGTAGCCTGTCCTGAAGCCCAGCAGTTCTGTCTGACTCTCAGCTACATGCATGTCTATGGCAAGAGGTCGGAACTTGATTCTGGCAGGAACTCTACTATAAAAGCCATGGGAAGACATGCACAGAGCACCCAGGCATATGTCTGGCACCTGGTGAATGTGGGATAAACTCTGCTCCTCTTCCTCCCTTTGTCCCCGCCCAAAAGTTGTGTATATTTGGTCAACTCCAGAGCATGCCGGGCCTTTCTGAAACTGTTGCTCTAGTTCTTTCCACATACAGTAAAGTCACTAACCTTTTAAAATGGAAACAAAAACAAAGACTGCTAAAAAGCAGTTTCCCCTTTGAGCTGACCAGCTTTCTTTCCCTTGCTGGAGAACAGTAGTGCTGTGCTGAGACCGCTCAGCTGGCTAGGGCCAGATGAGAGGCACCAGGTCCAAGGAAGGCGCCTTCAGCTGGTTGCAGACCCGGCTCTCCCGCCAGGTCTGCTGGCTGTTTTGAGTCTCACAGCTCCTGGGTGGATCTTGGTTTTCGTGATTCCAATGGTAGGAAAGCCAGGATCCTCTCCAGATGGAAGACCACCAACCCTGTAGGTGATGGTGATACTGTAGCTCTTGGCTTGGGAATGTGCTTTTGCTGTATGTTTTGGATGGAAAGCTCGTCTTGAGTAGCTGTGTGTTTGTGTTGTTTAGGGGATGAAGGCACATAACTGCATGTGCTTTCTGGCCCGTGGTCTGGAAGGATGTGAAGGGAGGCAGGCACTATCTTCTGGCCCATAGATTTTTCATTATTACTATGTTGAGTAAGGGGCTGGCATTCTTTCTGTGCTTTAGGAGCTCTGATTTATAGACAAGCGGTCTTGGTACCAAGGGCATCCTGATTTTGTCACTATCTTCCTATGTGACTTCCAACGATGCACTATCATTCAGGATACTAATTCTTCATTCTTAAGGACTGGTGATAAACTGGATCATTTTTGAGGATCCATTTCTCAGTTGAGATATGTGGGGAGCCTGGACTTCTACTCCCACCCAGAGGGAGGAGAGGCCCTCCCTTTCTCTAGTAGAATGATCAGGGGTGGCCTGGCGGATTGTCTGGGTTCTTATCACCAGCCAGCTGTAGTGAAGTCATGCTTCCCCTTTTCTTCCCCATCCTGTGCACACCAGTGGTGCCCATGGAGGCCACTTAAGGCACAGTAATGGGGCACCCTTCCCATACAGAGCTGTATCAGTAGACATATATTGAGGACCTAGAACTCCCACCCCTGCAATAATAAAGAGCCCCCCCTTTCCTTTTGGATGTCAGTGGAAGTCAGGTGGGGAAATCTGATCTCCTACCACTTGGTCACAATCAAGTGGGGTCCCCTGTCCCCTGTTGAAACAGTATCAGAAGAAGCCAGCTAATTGGAGACTTAAATAAAATCTAGAACCTTACAAACTATGTCTAAAATGTCCAGGTTTCAACTGAAAGTCATTGAGCAGACTAAGAAGGAAGGTCTTCAATTGAATGAGAAAAGACTATCAATAAGTACCCACATGGATGTCAGAACTGACAAAGATTTTAAAGCATTATACAAAATGCTTCAGTGAACAATAATGAAATCCCTTGAAGCAAATGAGAAACCATTAGAAAGTCTAGCTAAAGAAAAAGAAGATCTAAAGAAGAAGCAGATGAATAATTTTAGAACTGAAAAATAGAAACTAAGAAAAAAATTTCACTGAACTTGCTAACCAACAGAATGGGAATGACAGAGGAAATGGGAATGATAGAGGAAATATCAGTGGATCTGAAGATACATTAATAAACATTACCCAATGGGAACAACAGAAAATAGAGTTGGGATGGGCTAGAGGAGGAGGATAATCAGAGCCTCAGGACCTGTTGGATAAGAGATCTAACATTTGTGCATTTGAAGTTCCAGGAAAAAAGAATGAGATGGGGGAAAATACTTAATAAACCAATGACTAGATGCTTCTCAAGGTTAGGATAAAATAGGTACCTACATATTCAAGAAACTGAATGAATTCCCAATAGGATAAACTCAAGGAAATCTATACTAAGACATATAATTAGACTTTTGAAAATAATTTTGGACGAGGACAATAAAGTAGGAAGAATCAGTGTACTGAGTTTTGACACTTAAATGGCGCCGATAATAAAAATGATGTGGTATTGGTACAGGGAGAGACAAGATCAGTGGAACAGAGTAGAAAACCCAGAAATATGCTCCTCTCATTCTTGACAAAGATGCATAAAGAAATCAGAGAACTATGCACTGATGATCTGAATGATGATTTAAATGAGACTAGAGAAAGACAGAGTGGAGCAGAAATAGTTGAAAGTTAATACGAAGAAAGAAACAGAGCTGACAAAAGATTAGCATGGGGTACAGGGGAAGTAGGAAAATTAGGTGGGTGGAGGGCTTGGTGTAAAGCTTGTGACCCAGTCTTTTCATGATTCACTTTGGATGTGCCATCAGCGGGGGAATCTAGAAACACAGGAAAGCAGTGTAAATGCGAGGCTAAGTCTTGAGATATTGGGTTTTGAGGCCCCAGCATGAGACATTAATCAGTGTCAGAGTGTCAGAGTCCTTCCCCAGAGAATAAATAATACATTAATCCACTGTGTGTTATCATTGCTATTTTTCTAGTCATAGTTTGGGTCACAGTGTGAACCAACCAGGCAGACAAAAGAGATAGAAGAACAAGTTTGTATGGCATCACATTGATGCTGGAGACCAAGAAAAAGGGTGTGGTAACAGCTTTGTTCTTGCTAAACCCAATTACCCTTCTTTGTTCTCCTTACCTCTGGATGGCTTTTGACTCCAATGACTTGCCTCTCCTTGTTTTCTTGAAAGCATTTCCCAGTTCATGAGATGACAGCCTCACATTATCATAATCATTTAATGTCTCCTATTACTATAATCTTTTGATTATGGTCCCTGATTTTAGCTTTACCTAATACTAACCTATCACAGAATCGTGTCAAGGAAGCAAATTGCATTCACTGGATTTCTGTTCCCTTCTGTAAGACTAGACTGAGCTGTTCAGTCTATGCAACTAGATCGCTACAAATCGAACTCATGTGTCAGTGCAGAAGCCCCCAAAACTGAGCAGGAAAAAGCAAATCTGTTCCCCTAATATTTAGAAGCAGCAAGGGCACAGTGTGTAACTGGCTGATTCATGGTGATTTGTCTGGATGGTAAATGCATGGGGGCATTGAGAAACTATCCTGGATTCAAGGCCAAAGTCATTTAGGAGTGAATGGGGCAGAGCACAACCACATGCACAACATTCCCCTTGTGCAGAGCTCAGGCTGTTATGTATTGTACACCATGTAGATGTGAACAAAGCAGCTCTTGTGGAAATGTCCTTTATTTTGTTTGTTTGTTTTTATTTTTATTTATTTTTTATTTGTTTTCATTTTCTTTTTGAGACTGGGTCTCGCTATTTTTACCTGTGGAGCCACAGGCTCACGTTGCCCTGGGGTATACCACAGACTCAAGCAATCCCCAGCCTCAGCTTCCCAGGTAGCTGGGATTACAGATGTGTGCCACCACGCCCAGCTATATTTTTGGAACTAGGTCTCGCTATGGACCCCAGGCGGGACTCGAACCCCAGTACCTAGCCCCGGCCGCTTCATAGGCTGAAGCTTACAGGCACGAGCCACCGTGCCCAGCATTGTTTTTTAATTTATTTATCTATAAATTTCACATCATTGCAAACCCAGGGATTTATCTAGAAATGTCCTTTAATGCAGTGTATCAGGAAAGCTGCAAGGCAGTAATGTAGTGTTAAAATACTCTAGGTCCCCAGCAATGGGACAGGCTTGGGTTTAGACCACAGTGCTTCCCCTTTTTAGCTCTCTGATCTCAGATAGATTGCTTCATTGCTTGCAGTTGCAGTTTTCTTTCCTGTAAAATGGGCATATCAATAACGCCTACCTCTTAGAGTTGTCTGGAAAATCAGTTAATGTCTGAAAAGTGTTCAGCGAAGTCTGTCATGTTAATATAGCATTGCCTCAAATTAGCTGTGATAACTTGTACCTGTCATATTATTTCAGGGAGTATTAGTTTATTCCTCTGTGATGTGAATCATTATTAGAAAATAAAAAAAACTAGGGAAGTAAGTTAGACTCAACTAGTTATACTCTGTGATTCTGTGATAAATGTGAATCAGAAAAATTACAAAGGAAATAATGTAGTGTATTAAACACATAAGATAAAAAGCATATTTACCTAAAAATTACAATGTTAAAAGACAAAAATTAAACTGGGCAAAGTCCCAATATTGACAAAATAAGGATAATTACATAATGTAGAACAAGCTTCTTAAAAAAATTCAATTTGGAAGGCCGGGCACGGTGGCCCGTGCCTGTAAGCTTCAGCCTATGAAGCAGCAGGGGCTAGGGATCGTGCTTTGAGTCCCACCTGGGGTCTGTAGTGAGACCTAGTTCCAAAAAAATAGCTGGGCGTGGTGGCATGCACCTGTGAATCCCAGTTGCCTGGGAAGCTGAGGCTGGGGATTGCTTGAGTCTGTGGTACCCCAGGTAACGAGAGCCTGCAGTTGCACGGGCAAAAATAGTGAGACCTAGTCTCAAAAAAAAAAAAAAAAATCAATTCGGAACACAAGAAAGTTTTCTACAGAAAAAATTGACCAAAGAGGTTACTAAAAAAAAAAAAAAAAGACAGCTGAGGATCTAGTTCCTAGACAATGATAGGACCCACAGATGGAAAGAGACTGGATCCTGGATACCCGAGGGACTGTGTGGCACAGAATGCCCTTGGAGACCCACATCAGTGAATTGAACAAAAATTATTGTTTTGTATAAGTTATTGGATTTCTGGGTGATTTATTCCAGCAGTTGGTTACCAATCTATCAAATTAGGACAGATTATAATATTACTATTATTAGCAGATGTGTTTACTTCATCCACTACATGTAAAGTTATAGGTTGATACACTTTTTTGAAAACAAGTCATGTATGAAGGATCTTAAATAGTCATGCATTCTTGCCATAGTGATTTTGCTTTTAGGAAGTTATCATAATGAAATAAGCAGAGAAGCAAATAGAGTTTTGTACAAAGATACTTGTCATAGATTCCAACAATAAGGGGGCATTATTACATCTGATTTGCACAGGGTGAGCTATTGCACAGCAGTTACAATGTTTCTGAACATCACAATGGAGATAGCTGTGATTTAAAATAAAAAAAATAGAATACAAAACTATATATTTAGTTTTATGGAGAAATATTTTATGGAAAATTTGCAGGTAATTCATATAAGCATTATGCACAAAAAAAACACCAGAAGCAAGAACACCAAAAAGTTTCACAGTAATTTGGATTGTGAAATTATGAGTTGTAGCTTTCCACTTTGTAGTTGTAGCTTTCCACTTTGCTTTTCTGTTTTTTCACATTTCCCTGAGTAAGCACATATAATTTCATAGATAATTTTTTCCCCAAGGGGAAACCACTTTAGTTTTGCTCCACCTGCCCCTGAAATATGTATAGAGTCTGCATAGAGTGTGGATCAATGTGCTACTTGCCCTGCACAAGTTTGTTCTTTTGGGGTTAATACACTTGGTGCACCCACCCTCTTTCCCCTGCACATACACGGGTGCTTTTGAGACTGGCAAAGGACCATTTGTAGGTGGCTGGGCCTGGGCCTAAATCAATGCAGACATTAGTCCCATGGCCACCTGCCTTTAACCAAAGTGGCTGGAGAACATCTTCATTTTTGGAAGAAGATCAATCACCAAGTAGGAGAAGGCCAGGGCAGCACATCAGAAAACCTGTGGTAGTCTGATCTTGTTTTCCTTAATAACTATAACCAGGGATTATGAACTGCTCCTGGCAGCAGTGGAGAGGTAGGCTGTAGTCTGTCTCAGTTGTCTTTGATTCCTAGGTCAGATGGCCTGCATCCCATCAGAGCTGTTCATTTGTGTGTTGGAAGCTTTAGGAGTGGGGTGGACATCAGTAGTGATATTTTCAGAAATAATTAGAAGTTAAAATGAAGAGCCCAGTGGCTGGTCAGATCCCAGGCTGGGCAATAGTCCTGAGCTCTATAGCAAAAACCTTCCAAGAGAGTCTGAACATAGGTTACATCACACAGAACATCTACTGTGGCCCAGGCACTGTTCTCAGCCTCAGAGATATAAAAAAAAATAAGACTCTTCTGTAATCTGTTATGGGGAGAAAAGATGATCACAAATCGTAATGATTCATGGTGACAATTGCTAACTAAAGTCCTGTGTGTGACACTACAGAGAAGTAAGGCAATTTAACCAGGTTGATCAAGTACTATAACTTCAGTGATGCATGGGGAAGGGAAAGCACTCTTATTCCCAGTGATCTGCAAGATGAAGTCTTCCAACATTGGAGGAAAAGGCAACCTTGTACAGAAGCAGGAATAAATGTTTTATTTATTTTAAATTTCTTGCCTGCCTGATATTTCTGCCCGTGAATGTTTTCCTTAGTTACCTGGGAAATGTTTTTTAATACCACAAACAAAAATAAACCACATCTATGTTAATGACCTTGAGAATGATGCAATTTGTATTGAAATCCTTAACTAATCTGTGCTAATTACCTAATTTCTCTAGGTAAGAAAGGAGAAGTACAGTGTTTTCCTTAATGAGTAACAAGACCCACTGTAATGTGTTTGCTTGAAAGTATCCAGGGTGATTTACTAGATCTTCTCAACATTTTTTTCCGAATTCAGGTTCTGTGGGTTTTCATGTTGCTCTGGGCAAGCCAAGCCAATTTGAATATGAAGGTTCAACGGGAAGAAGTGTGTTCTGTGGCTGAGTATGAGTATGACAAGGGAAAAAGGCCAGGCTCTGATGGGGTAGGAGAAAAGTCTGAGAACAGAGGGAATATTTAGGGTACCCAGGAGTAAAGGCTTGGAAATATGACCTGCCTGGGGCTCTCAGGTCAGCTGCCTGAATGCCCTGCTGTCTGGGGCAGGCATCTGAGGGTTGTGGCAAGTGGTGCTGGCTGCCAGACTGAGAGGGGTTAAGGAAGGGGTGTCCCTCTTCCCCAGTGGAGGCAGCACACATCTGGGTGGGTTGTGCCTTCATTCTGTTCCCAGGACAGTTGGCAACCATGTCTTGAGCACCAGCCACAGCAGATAGAGAGTATTGTCAAGGAAAGAATTCTTTTCTGCGTTTTGGGGTCATATTTGGTATCTTGCACAAAGCCTGACCCAAAAAGCATGAATGCTTATTATCTGGTGACCTCATTGTCCCACAGGGATCTCAGGGTGACTGGTGTCCATCTTGCAAGAGACACAGGCCACTCCGCTGTCTTATGACTTGAGGAATACAAGCAGCCACCTCTTCTACTAAGGTATAGAATATTCCTTTATCACAAAACTAGTCCCTGAGGCAATATACAGGAAAAAATATGCATTCAGCAGATGCATTCAGCCTCTGTTTAGATCATTTTTAACCCTTCTGCTTCTGCTTGTTTGCAAACAGAAAGCAGTGTCAAGGAATGTCTATGTCCTGAGTCTGGGCTTAGTCAGCCTGGATTCTAAGGCTGACTCCCTCACCTTCTTGCTGGATGTCTTGGGAAAGTTACCTAACTTCTCTGTGCCTCCATTTCCCAATGACATCTTCTTCTTTGGACTGGCGTGGGGATAAACTGAGTTCATACTCCTATAGCACTCAGACTACCATTTGACATGTGGTAACTGGTCAGTAATGTTCGCTGGCATCCTCGGTCTCATTTTTATTATTATCTGAAATGACGGGCCATTAAATTGCTCCTCTTGCCTCACTTTGCTCTGGATGATGCTCATGACACAATAAATAACCGTATACTGAAATGTCTTATCTCCCAGCAAATCTGTGGGGTACACCCAATTCCCTGGAATCGTATTCATTCAGAGTCATTCATTGAGTGTCCAGCTTTGCACTATTCTTTACTAAATGGGAGGCAGTAAGTCTAGAGAGAAAAGAGGACCAGGTCTGGCATCTATGTATAAGTTGCACTCTTACCTTGGACTCACCGTGTGACCCCAGTTTTGCTGTGAGGGTTCAATAACATGGCTTTATGGCCCTTATCATGGCCATAGGAATCCCTGATTCTCCCTCTACTTTCCTGATATTAGAAGGCACAGGTGAATTGGAAAGACCAACGTTGATAGCACCATCTTGCTGCTTTGTACACAGACAGCTGGAATGTGAAGGAAAGAGCACTGCAAGCAGTGAGCCAGGGTTCTATGAGAAGAGAGTATAAGAGCGGGGAGCAGGAAAATGTGTTGATGATGTTGGTGGAGACAGGTCTGGGCAGGAAGAAGGCCCAGCACAGAGGCTTCCATTTCATCAGGCCCCTCAGGGGGTGACTCTCATAGAGGATTTGGGGTCTAGATCTGCCTTCTCCTGAACTCTCTAGTCTTCATTCTTGTGCTGGTGAGTCACTTCCTCTCCCTCAGGAACTGGGGCTTTTGTTTGTCTGCCTACTTTCCACCATGGGAGCTTTGGAGAGAGAAATTTTGTGGGGGATAGGGAGGTGGAACTAGCACCTGAAGTTGGGATGTGGTTGTGTTTTGGGCCTTTCTGAACCTGGGCATGGAAGACTGAGTAGATCTTTCTGTTTCAGGATATGGGCTGAAGTGAGGTATTGTCTTCCAGAAGTTCTGGGAAGGCCATGAGGGGAGAGAGGGAGCATTAGTCAGAGGTGGCACGGTAGCTCAGGGGCAGCAGTGGTGCCATTTTCCAGAGCTTAGGGGCATATTCTGGATTCAGGGTGAAGCAGAGCTAAAGCACAGTTCAAAAGAGAGTGTCAAGCTAGAGTCACTGTCTATGAATTTTCACCCAGATGCACGATTCAAAGACCACCCAGGCTCAAGGAACAACAATGGGGTTTGTATAACAAACAGGGGGAACAGAACTCCTAAGACATATGGTGCTGTCTTGTCAATGAGGGCCAGGAGCTTGTGGTATGCTGCCAAGCAGTGGGCCACTGTCTAACTTCCAGGGGCAGCCAGAGATGCTGTTGGGTGGGGATCACTGAGGTGACTCTGCAGCAGCCCACTGTGACAGTCTGAAGACCAGCTGGACCGCTCTCGATGCTGGATCAGACAGCAGTGGAGGCAGCAGACCTGGGAGGTCATTCTGGACAATCAGATATGGTGGACAACTCTCAGAGGTGATCTGGACACAGGGGTCAGTCACTAAGTCACCAGAAATGGATAGCACTGGCCAGTAGAACCAGTCATCACCACCACCAGTGTAAGAGTCACCAGTATCAACAACTCTTTGTGAGTTGTTGGCCTGCATCACCAACACCAACAATAAACAGCTCTCTGAGACACAAGCTAAGCACCTAAAAGGTGCTCCTTTTAGGTAATGCCAGAGGCAGGCACAGTAACCCAGTATTAGGCTTCTTTCTTTAGAGTTCAGCTACTGCATGTGTTTAACTCCCAATGGAGTTTAGCTACTTTAGGGGTCAGCTATTGATCCTTCTTTCTTCAGAGGCCAGGAACAGAATGCTCTAAGGTGGCTCCTGCTGCTAAGGTAGGCAGTGGGGTTGCACACCCTGGGGGTGGTGTGGCAGGGGACCTACTGCTACCTGCTAATTGCTGCTGGCCTCAGCTGAAAGTCTGAGTTCCATTGGAGCCACTGGTGATGGACAATAAAATATCTGCCACCTGCTGCCTCTGTCTAAGAGTTGTGCTGCTAGCAGCACCCTTCTGGGGTGCCAGAGCTGACTTCTGGGGTGCCAGAGCCCTGGGATGGGGGGGGGAGGTCTGGCACTCAAACCAGGCTAGCACCAGGCCAGTCATCAAGCCTGGCCTACCGAGGTAGGCCTCTGTGTAGCTGTCCAGCAGCCTCCTGCTGTAGGGTGGCCAACACTGCTTCTGGGAGGCTGGGAAACTCCTGCTGGGGCCTTTGGGGCTCTGTGTTCAAACTCCCACTGGGGCTGGCACCAGGGGAGAGGTTGCCTGCAATATTCCGGGCAGCTGGCAGGAAATACTGCTCCTGCCAAGGTTGCTACTTTTAGAGGAGCACACAGACTGCCTGCTGGAGCAACAGGGTGGGAAACCACTGTTGCTGCCACTGCTTTTAGAACAGTGCTCACCAGTTACCACCTGCACATGCTGAGGCAGTGCGGCAGTGGGGTGGAACCCACCATTGCCACTCAGCCTGTAGGCGTTGCCAACCAGGCTGCAGACCTTGGCAGAGTTGGTTGCGAGAGTCCAGTTCCAAGGGGCAGCCATTTTCTGCCCTGGTCTGGATTTGCAGTGGCCCCCTCATTCAGACCCTCCTGAGCCATGGAGCCTCCAGCCTTTTCCTTCTTAAGTGGGGATGGCAACTTGGCCTGCACTGTGTCAGGTGACTCTTTGGCCTTCCTGCAGAGTCTCTGTGGAAAGGAGAGAAGGTGGGGCCGCCATCCCACAGGGAGCATATGTTCTAACAGAAACAAGATTGTTAGAGCTTTTTGTTCACTGTCAGAAAGATTATAAATCAACAGAAGCAAACCTCAAAAGGCAGATTCTGCTCCAGAGATAGTATGTTTACTCAACCTGTTAGTTTGGTGCACTGTTGCCAAATGCATTTTTGGGAAACCTCACTTTCATCAGGTCCCTCCCTGCTGCAGAACATTTGATGGCTCTTTTTTGCCCATCTCCTCAAAATTCCTATTATTCAGGTGGCTTGGATTATATGACTTTGCCTTTTCTTCCTAATTTTGTTCTCCCGGTCACAGTTAGAATTTCTCACTCTCTTCTTTTTTGCCACAGCAAGAGCTTTGAAGTTTTTCTGACTGAACCATAATAAGAAATGCTACCTTACAATGTATGATGAATGCTGGAATCTTCTCTTTCATTCTTTTCTATATCATTAAAAAAAGTGCATGTCCTGACCCATGAAATTGGTTTCATGACAGAAGAATGGATAGTGACCCATGGTTTGAAAAGCAGAGCAGATTTAACACAAAACTAATCATGGAAACAAAAGCGAACACCCAGGAAATGGAGAGCTGGTACAAGCCCCTCAACCATATCAGGAAATAAAAGTGGTTGGTCAATCTCACAAGAGGTTGGTCAAAACCACTCTGAAGTAGTGGTTTTGTACCCTACTATGTGTACCCTTCTATGTGTGTGTGTGTGTAACACCCAGGTGATCATGCAATCTCCACAAATATTTAATACTGTGACCCTTGCTACACGCAATAGCTTCACTATCCAGAAACTGAGGTAACCAAGATGAGAGGTTTAATTGCTAAAGGTGCCCTGGTTAATAAATGAGGATGTCGCACTCAGATCCAGTTCTGTCAGTGCACAGTGTGAATACTCTCAGCAACTACTCTGGTGGTTCTTTTGTAGCTTTCATAAGCAAAAGGCTGATTGTTAAGTCTCGTGTTCTGTAGATAGCAGACCAGCCCTATACCATGACTTCCCCTCTCAAACTATCTTGATTTTGTGCTTAGGATCTCTTAGTAACATGAGTTATCCATTGTTGCTCTGGATAACACCATCCTTACCCCAGACATTTCCATGTTTCCAAATCCTAGCCCTCTAAAGTGAGAGCTTTGACTCATGCTTGTTTTGACTCTTCCAGCATCTCAGGGAGCACATGAGAGGCCCATCTTTTGCATGAGTAACTTTAGATGATCATTATCAGGAGTTTGGCAAAGATTTCATCTAACTCCCAGGTTAAGTCCCATCTTCACACATTCCTGCTCCCCAGCCCAGAGCATGGAGACTGCACCTCAGATTCAGAGGCATATTAGCAGTTCCAATTTGCACTTGTTGGCCCTCTTCCTGCTATATCTCAGTATAACTTCTGGCTGAGAACCAAGAATTTAAGGGTCTTCAATACCATGAGTAATTTCATGAGTTGCTGATGGCTAATTAGGGGTGATTACAGTTAAGAGGCTTTTCCTTCATAATAACCACTGAAAGAGTTGGTGGTAACTTTGAGAAGCTTTGCTACTTTCCTTGACTATGGAATTTTCTGATTCTTATGCTTGCTTTTTCATAATTCCTTGTAATCTATCTTCCTGTCCCTCCTTTCTAAGGAGAAGAAAGTCTGAAGTCCTGTCTTAGGAAGAATTCAGCAACCAATGACTTGGGAATATGCTGGCTTTACTAGTGAAAACAGCCCTTAGGCACACCTTGCTTCATTTATTTGTCTTTCCCTAAAAGGAGGTGAGGTAGGAGAGGAGACTGGGTCATGTTTTTTCTTCCCAAGTTTCATTACATTCCAGCTAAACCTCCTACCCTGGGCTTCCTGATGCTATTTATAACTTACTTTTGAAATGGTTGGATCACTTGACATTGTTAAGAAATTCAGTCTTGTGAGGGCTTCTGAATAAGGTGGTATTTATGAAGTTTTGTCTTCCTGCTTGTACTGTGATAACACCTTTTAAGTATTGCTTGACCTTGTCTTGCCTCAGCGTTATCAGGGCTGCTTTTAATGGAAGGTCACTCCGTGCCAGGCACCAGACTAGGCACTCTGTAGATTTCCTACCTCCACTCATTAAATCCACACAGCAACCTGCACTGTTCTTAAGCAGAGTTTGTAAACATTTTCACGGAGATAGAATTCACCATATGTTACCGACTCAGAAAGTACACAATTCCATGGATTTTAGCATACATAAGAGGTTGAATGACCATCACCACCACTCTAATTTTAGAAATTTTTTTCCCAGGAGAAAACCTTTGCCTGCCTGCGAGCCCTGCCTCTCCCCCCAGACCCTGGCCACCCCTGATGTACAGTCCGTCTTTGTGGATTTGCTTTTTCTGGATGTTTCCTGTAAATGAATTTATCCAACATGTGGCTTTAGTGTCTGGTTACTTGGACTCAGTATAATGTTTTCAAGGTCCATCTCTATTGTAACCTGGATCAGTACCTCGTTTCTTTTTATTGCTAGGCAGTATTTTTGAGCCCGTTGCACAGTTGGGGAAACAAGACTCCCAGACGGGAGATGACTTTCCAATGGTCAGGTTTGCCTAGTGCCAACCCTGCTGTTAGCTTGGTGTTTGAAGTCATCATCCCAATCGTAACTACTGAACATCTGTGGATCCCTCACTGTGTTCAGTGTCCTGTAAATTTGGTACCTCATGTTCATGCATAATCAGGTTTCAGTTGGGAAATCTGGTAACCATAACTAGGCAGTGGCATTTTTATTTTAATGTCTTCCATTTGCTCATGTCTGGTTTCATTGGCCCATGTAGGCTGTAGAATTTTAGGCTCTAGAATCTTCTTTGGTAAAGGATACTAAAAATAGCACTGCTGTTCCTTCTGTAGGAGCTGAATACCACTCCCATCTGTGGAGAGTTGACCTCACCTCCAAGGAGCCCTTGCTTTTTCCTGGACCCACAGCATCATGGTTTCCTGTTTCATGGGGTCTCTCAGGTAAGTGGAGAACCTTTTAAAAAGAAAATAAGAGAACAAGACATTTGAGTTGTACCGTATAGTTTCTTATAGCAACTGGCCATGAAGGCCTTCATCTCATGGATATTTTTGACTTACGGTATACAGAAATATGGGGAATTTGCTACTTGGAAGGACTGCTGAGACCTCAGTAGTGTGTTGAGGTGAGAGGTGCATCGACTCAGGTTCTAGCTATGCCTGCTGCTTTCAGGGATTCAATCTCTGGTTTTTCATTTTAAAAAAAAAAAATTAAGGTGTTTCTGGATTGCTGGTCATTTGTCATGGTTGCACAACAGTTTTACCTGAAGAATTTAAAAAATATTCTCTGGCTGCATCCACATAGACTTTGACTTAATTGATCCTTATGGTAGCCACTCTGGTCCCTTCTGCTCAAAATATTTGTGACTTTCAACTGCATCCTTTATTCATGACCTCTAGCATGTGAGGTAATGGCATCATCTCTGTTTTCTGAATCAGAAAGCCGTGCTCAGAGAGCGTAACTCCTGGCCAGTGTCAGGGGAAGGGCTCTGCCCCCAGACATTGTCATCCATGTGTCCATGGTACACTGTCTTCAAGCTGCTCTTTAACCTGATAGACTCTTTGCAAATTCTTCAGTCAAGAACCTGTGTAAAATCTCAATAAGTAAAATAGCCAGTGAATTTTTAAGTTAAGATTAATTTTTTTTTCTTTTGAGACTAGGTCTCGCTATTTTTGCCCATGGAGCCACAGGCTCTCGTTGCCCGGGGTACCACAGACTCAAGCAATCCCCAGCCTCAGCTTCCCAGATAGCTGGGATTACAGGCGTGTGCCACCACGCCCAGCTAGTTTTTTGGGACTAGGTCTCGCTACAGGCCCCAGGAGGAACTCGAACTGCGATCCCTAGCCCTGGCCGCTTCATAGGCTGAAGCTTACAGGCATGAGTCACCGTGCCCGGCTAATTTGTTTTGAAAGTTTAAATTTGTAATAATTGCACATTATGAGCTCAATAAGTCTATTTTGATAAACAACAAAGTTTGAAGTCAGGCTGTATGGATGATACTTTGGATGTCAACCTTGATGTCTAGTTTCTCCTGTATTTGGTTTAGCTAAATAGTTTTAAGAACATCTTGATCCATGTGGGCTCTTGATCCATTGCAGTTGGTAAAAGTTCTTTCAAAACAGCCCATAGCACGGTTTCAGAATTCTCTTTAAATTGATTCAGAATCTAGAAGGAGAGGAGGAAATTTTTGTTTCAAACTTGAACCACTCGGGGTATCTTGTAGTGGGTTTCCCCCCATAACTGTACATCAGGTCCAAATGCCTGAACTTGCAATAAAAAGTAAAATGGTCTATAATTTGTGATTCCGAGGGTGCCACATGTGATTGCCTATCCAAGGCGAGAACATTTGCCAAGCAGATGCTCTTGGGCCCACGCCTGGCATTTAACTGAGTATAGTACGTGTGTGTGAGCTTTGAGTCTGTAGTTCCTTATATAATTTTACATGAACAGACATGTGCAGGCCTGAAGACTGAAGCCCAAGGTCCTGTGCAGAGTTACAAACATCTTCATCAGTCACATCTACAAGCGTGTCAGAAAGCCAGAGATGGCAGGAAAAGCCCCATCTTGAGATCTCCACGGCACCCAGCCACTAACAGGGCAGCTGAGTCTAATAAAGGTCACTATCTGGCATCTTACCTAAATCAGCATGTGTGCTTTTTAAAATGAGAGTTTAAAAAAATAATTGAAAAGATGTTTTCTG
The DNA here is from genome assembly GCA_004024945.1 of Uropsilus gracilis. Classification (NCBI taxonomy): domain Eukaryota; kingdom Metazoa; phylum Chordata; class Mammalia; order Eulipotyphla; family Talpidae; genus Uropsilus; species Uropsilus gracilis. The sequence goes on from PVHY01002817.1 coordinate 100,672, forward strand.
CTATGAGCTATGCATCCAGTTTGTAGAAGCTTTGACATACTGCTGTCAAATCATAGGGGTCTGCCTGCTGACTGACGTCAAGACCACAGCAGATGTGAGGCTTGGACCCCATGGGGAAGGGAACAGTGTAGGTCACAGGCACATAGTGACCTGGATTAAAAAGAGCAGCGATGATCAAAGTGAGCTCACCATGTGGAGAGCAAGTGCAAATCTGGCTGCCATCAGAGACCCCCACCAGCAGTGAAGACCCTCAAAAATGTAGCCACCCAGGCTGCACAGAAAGGGCATTTCTTGGGAGAGGTCCCTTTTGTGAAGCTTTTTCAGTGTCATGGAATTTTAATCAAGGCTCCTGTAAATTGTTAACCTCCCGTAATGATCTGTGACAAGGAGGCTATTTCTTTTCAAAGAAGCCTGGAGGGGCTCACCTCCTAGCTGTGCAGTATTTGAAGAAATTGCCTACAGATTAGAAAGTAGCAGAGTGGAACAGCTGGAAGCTAGATGCGGCTTTGTTACCCTGCAGAAGAACTCCAGGAGCCTGGGCTGGTCTTCCCAAGTGGGGTCCTGCAGAAGCGATTATTTAAACAGGGCTGCTGAGGAGTTGAGTTTTCTCCACTTGTGCTGTAAGAAGTGGGAGAAAGAAAACATGAGTTATGATTCTTTGAAAGAGCTTCGCTGGAGACTTCCATCAAGTCTTATTCTTCATAAACCATTTTTACATCTCTTTCTTGGTGATATAAATGTATTCTAGCCTGAAAGCAAAAGAAACTGAGCGTGTCTTTTGTTTAAGTGTTTTCCAAATTGCTTTGTGGGAAAAGGGTATGGCATGCGAGGTCTTTGATAAACTTGGTAGCTGAAACACACACACAATGTGGGCTTTTTAGTATTTACCCAGACAAGCAAATGCATTGGGATCAATAAGAGAACCTGGAAAATTTCTCTATGTAGGGAGAAAATAAGTTAAAATGAGAAGTGAGCTGCTAAGACTATCCCCGAGAGAAAAGAAAGGGAGAAAGCACAATTCTGATATAGAGAGATTCCATTTAAAAATCCCTCCTCAGTTTAAGACAAGTCACAAAGAAATAGAAAGTCCCCTCATTGAAGGAGATAGTGAAGCCCTGAGTATTAATGTAGTGAGTTTTTTTGTTTGTTTGTTTGAGACTAGGTCTCACTATGTTGCCCGGGATAGTCCTGATCCCAGGGACTCAAACTCAAGCGATCCCCAGCCTCAGCTTCCCAGGTAGCTGGGATTACAGGCACGTGCCACTGTGCCTGGCTGCTTTTTTGAGACCAGGTCTCGCTGTGTTGCCCGGGATAGTCTCGAACCCACAAACTCAAGTGATTCCTGGCTTCTTTGCTTCCCAGCACTTGGATTACTGATGCGCGCCACCACACCCGGCCTAATGTAGTGAGTTTTCTGACCTGATCACACACAGTCTGTAGTCATGAAGGATCATTGAGGAGAGGAAAAGTTAAACCCAGGAGAGGATAAGACGCTGATATTTGTAACTCTCAAGAGAGCTGGTTAGTGGGCTGTCACCGAACCTGGGGCAAGCCCTGGATGCAAAGTGCATGCGAAGAAGGACCTGTTTGAACCCAAGGGTTGATCAAGCTGGTAGGTGTTGCCTCCTCTTAGAAATTAGAGAGGCAAAAGCACTAAGAGATACAGTTAAAGACTTCCTCCAAATCATGTGCCCTCTCTGGTATGACAGCTGCATCTGGATATGCTGTTCTGTGACTGAGTGGAAGGGAATGCAGGTTTCTCCCAGGTACAGGGTCACTGGCAATGGTGGTGTCCAGAGCAGGCAGCCGGAACTGCCCTAGCACCCGCCTGCAGGAGTGCGTCCATATAGTTGACATTTTTTCAGCTTGAAATGAAAACATAGAGCAATATAAAACTGTTGAAAATGCCAAACCAGTGGTTAAATTGGCAGGCGATAAAGGTGGTTTGTTTTGCCTAGTAGTTGTTGAAGAAATAAAGATGTAACTAGAGATTCAGTTAGATGTGATTTTTAAAGCTCTTAGGAAGGAGCATTCCGGATCACTTTAAGAATTTTACAGGTTGATAGCCTGAGGTCAAGTGTCTGGGTTTAGTCTCCTGAAATATAAGGCTTTCCTTTTCCTTGATATGCACTTCAGGAAAGTAATATTACTGTAATGCCTGTCAGCCACTTTGCTTAGAAATATGATGGAATGAATCGAGAAAATGAAAAGAGAAAAGGTGGCTATTCTTGGGGTAAATGGAAAAAATCCTGAATGTAGAAATGAAGTAACATGTACGTTCAGAAGATGTGTCTTATAGATTAGAAAGACTGCCCAAAGTAGTGGTGATGAGTGAAAACTAAGACTTCCCTCCAGAGAAACGTGATCACTGGGAATTGCCATGAACTTAATCAATGTCTCTGTGCTTGTGCAGAAGAGGTACCAAGGGCAAGAGGTAGAGGAGGAGTGGGGAGGTGAGAGGAAGAGGGGAAGAAAGGGAAAGAGGTGGGAACAGGTTGAGGAGGCAGGCAGTGGGGAGGGGAAGAGGGAAGGAAGAGGAGAAAGCAAAAGAGGGGAAGAAGAAGCTTGGATCTTAAGTATTAAACTTCATGGTATTTAATAAGGCAGGACAGAGTTTGTGTAGCCAGCATCTACACCACTATCCAGTTGATACTTAATAAATATTTGCTGAATACTGAATGACTAAATTAACAGTTACCTTTTGTGTAAATGAAACAAAGTAGAAAATTTATCTTTTCTGACCAGGATCATTAATTACAAAAGTAGGTTAAAGCAGAAAATTGTATAAATGATAGACACACACCTTTAACAGTTTATTTTTAACTTAAAACACATGTACATTCACTCACCACTTTTCTGATGTGGGGCCAAGGACTTTTCTTTGAGCACGAACCCCTGATTGTCTTTCTTGCACAAACCACACCCTCAAGCATTATCTAAGTTTTCCATTTGGGTTTCTTTAAAGTGCAGTGAGAATTTAAAGACATTTGCAAAGCAATCTGAGTGTCAAATGATTCTAGATTTTTATTATTTTTACCCTAATCATTTACAGTTTTCTCATCCACACCTAATTTGCCAGCAGTTTTTTCCTTGGCCATTTGCCTTCATTGAGTCTTTCCAAGGCATTCAGTCTCATTTTTGTAGAAACAACTAACAGCTACTCATTCTCTTTGTGCTCTCTTTCATGGGTTTGTGGGCTAGTTGAATAGTTTATATAGTAGTCAAATGACTGGCTTGAGCAAGTTTGAGAATATGGCCAATTCTATCTGAACACAATTCATCTGGTGGGAGCAGAAGAGCACAAGGGCACCAAGAGGGAATCTGTCGGGATCTTTCGTGGGAAGCCTGGTAGGAGTCATCTGAATATCAGGCACAGAGGCCGGGAGGAAATAAAATAGCTTTGGAAGAGTGCCCTGGCAAACGCCTACCTATAAAATGATGGCAAACATTCAGATGGTATTGATTTTTCTTTTTGCCTGGCATAGCCCTGCACCTGGACCATGTCCTCATCACTTAGACTTGTTTGTGGGATTTGCTAGAACATTCTGTACCAAAAAAGGCTCCATGGTGTCAAGGTGTGATCACCGGGCTGCCAACTCTCCATTCCATATGTACCCAAGCGGATACACATGTACCTCAGTTGATTTTGATCCCTAAGGTGTCAGAACCCATGACTCCAACTTGTAGAAATCTTTTTTTTTAAGGATTGTTTTCCTTTCCTTGTCTACTAGTTTTCTAACTGAAAATTCTGCGAGTCACTTAGAAAACCCTTCGCTGATGAGAAGTGTTGTCACAGCAGCACTTGGCGTCTCTTAAGTCACTGATATTTCCTCCTTCCCTTGCTTCCTTCTCCTGCCTCACTTCATTCTACCCTTCCGTTCTTTCAGTCACTGGCTATTTATTAGCCGTGAGTTTGGCCCAAAACTGTGCTGATGGATACGATAGCTTTGAAAGTGTATCAGAAACTGTTTCCTCAAGAAAACTATCAATGAGTCAGGGAGTTGCCCACAGGGTGGTGTGTCTTAAAAAGCTGTCCTGTGATAGAACAGCTCACTTTTCCAGAGGATCTGGTCCAGAAAACACATATGCAAGAATTGAGAACCTGGAGAGAAGCAGCCAGAGCCATATGCAATTAGAATAGGTGTCTGTAAGCCCATGCTTTAGAAATGGGAGAGTTTGGCTTCATGAAATCCACCTGGCCCTTTTCCACAGCCATTTTGGTCTTGGCTGTAGCTTGGTGGCCTACTGGTTTTGAAGCCAAAGCTGACCAGAAGGGAGCCGACTTAGAGGATACAGCCTTGTCCATAATATAGTGAAGGAAGGAGACAGCAACAGGCCTCCCGCTCTCCTTCTGGACCTGTTACTGCTGGGGCACAAATTGATATTCACACTGGTTGCTCTGAGTCACACCAATAATTTACCTGAGTTCAGTGAAATCTATATAAGGAAGCAGGGGGAATAAATAGAATGCAGTTTTAGATTCTGTATATAAATGGTTAACTTCAGTTATAAAATTTATTTATTTATTTATTTGCTAGTTTGAGACTAAGTCTCACTATTTTTGCCCATGGAACTGCAGGCTCACGTTGCTTGGGGTCCCACAGACTCAAGCAGTTCCCAGCCTCAGCTTCCCCGGTAGCTGGGATTATAAGTTCATGCCACCACACCCAACTATTTGTTTGGGACTAGGTCTCGCTGCATTGCCCTGAGTGGGACTCGAACTGCCATCCCTGGTCCCTGCCGTGGCTTCCTAGGCTGCCACTTACAGGCATGCGCCACCATGCCCAGCCCCAGTTATAAAATTTAGAACCTGCTCTAGTGAGGCTGACTAAATGAAGTTTTATTATATCTGCTATTTTCTGAATGTAACCAGCATGACAGAAATAAAAGGGATATGTGAAGTCACAACCTCTAACTGTGGAAAGAAGAGTCTGATAAAAATAGCCAGTGCTTAAGTTTCCAATTGTGACTAGTCCTAGAGAGGCTGCAGAGCCAGCAAATGACTGAGGACCCACAGGTCAACTGTCAACATCAGAATCAAGCTTTGTCACCTACGAGATGAGTGTACTCTTTCTTAAATCATGTAGCCTCTCCATGCCTCAGTTTCCTCCTTTGCAAAGTGGTGTAACACAAGGAAGAAGTGAAGATGAAGTAAAATAATGATTTTTAGGCTTGAGGTAATGGTGACCATTAGATCTCACTGGCTGGTGTCACTAGTCACCCATATCCCTCACCTGCTGCTTTTACTCTCACTGGTGTCAGAGGCAGGCAGAGAGAGCTGGGCTGATGTGGTGAAACATTAGCAGACACTGCTGCTCTCCAGAGTATACAGGCAGTAGTGGCTTGGTGTCAACACTAAGATTTGGTTCTCTTTTGGTAAGGTCACTGTGATTTTATTAGTTTTCTGGTTGCTCCTCAAATACCACTTGGGTATTAACTGGAGGAGAAAAGAAGTGAAGTTGTTTTTGTTTTACTATTTTCTTTGTTTTTGTTTTTTAACTTGATGTGCTCAAGGAGTATTGAGGACTTTGGGGGTGCCCAGTGGCTATGAATATGACCCACTTTCACTGGAGTTGAGGATGGTTGGGTGAAGGGGGGAAGTTGGCCAAGGCAAATACAGAAGCCCGGAACTCTGGTTCCATGATGTAAATCTTGTTCTGAATTTCAGTGAGCATTATTTTCTACAGAAGGAAATTAAATGATGGAGTGTTTAAAATCTAGACCTGCACTGGATAAATGGCATAGCATTTTTTTTCCTTCCTCTTTTCTGATTGGCTTGAAACACTGGGTTGTTTCAACTGCAAAGTGAATCGGAAAGTCTTGGTAGGAATGTGGCTTCCCCTATGCTTGGAGGGGAGTGTGTGATTTGTTTGCCAAAGGCACTGGTAGCCTTCAATCTGTCAAGCACTGCAAGCTGGGAGCCTTTTGCCAAAGCAAACTATCAAAGTGAAATAACACACAACTGTTGCACACACACAGAGACACACACATGCTCCCCCAGCTCCCAAACATTAATTTCCAACTGGGTCAGAAGGAACAAGGATCTGAACTAGATTGTCGGTGTTTTGAAGCAGTGTGGGCACAGCAACAGGCTGCCAATTAGATAGGTATGTGTGAGTAGGGTGTGGTATCCTAAAACAGACTCTCCTGAGCAGGGGCAGGAAACCTGCAGCCCTTGGCAGAGATTCCTCTGGCCCCTGGGGTTATATATATTCCTCTGACTGCTGTTGCTGCAGCCTAAAGAATAATTTCCCCTTTGGGGGAATTCATTCTATTCCATTCAGAGCAAAGTCCATTTAATAACTTAGATTTTATTCTAGAATGAATCTCATGAGGTACCCTAATGCACTGTAAGCTTTCCAGGACCCAGCTTGATGATATATAGAAACATCTGAACATGTAAGCATAACTTTTGTTGCATTTTTGCAACAAGAGGCACCAACAAATATCTGTTTTGTTCCTGTACCACTTATACATCCTATGAGGGTGAATTTTGGAAGTGGGTCACATAGAAATTCAAGAGTACAACTGCTTTATGTAAATCCCACATAAAAGAACTTTCAAAATCCTTCAGCGTTTCTCTGGACATGATTGACTGTCTTAATTTGCACTCTTAATTAGAAATTTTATGAGTTGATGAGATAACAAAGTAATTATTAATTCAATAAGTGTAACTCTTACTGTATAGCAGGGCCTTTGCCAGGTGCTTTAGTTACCAACCCCCCTGATCTCACAGAACTTATATTTCATTGTGTAGGGATAAAGTTAAATGATTTACAGCATAGACTCTGAGGTAGTAAGTGGTATGCAGAAAATGGGCTGAACTGGGAGAGAGAACTCTTATATAGGGTTCGGGAAGCCTGAGGCTCAAGGTGAGGCAAAGAACTGTGGAAAGAACTGGCAACCTCGAATGCAGCTCCAGTGAGACAGAGGAAAACCTAAAACTGTTTCTTCTTCCAATCTTTCACTCCCTCTCCTACCCCAAGTTCTCTGGAAAGTTATGGAAGTGAAAGCAGGATGAGTGTTTATACAAAATTGCTCCTGACTATGTTGCAAATATGTGGCTCAGGTGACTGCCAAGAGCTCTGCAGGCTGAGGTGTAACACATTTATGGAGTGCTGTTTGTTTTTTTTAAGGAAACCGCACCAATCTGGTTTTCTTTTTAAATGAGTAAACAGTGCCAGAATGCATTACAAATGATTTCCATTTGTAGGCATGGCTTCCTGATGTGCTCTCTTATCCATTAATTTCTAGAGGTAGGCCTGGCAGGTTCTGTTACTCCCATTTTATGAAGGAGGAAACTGAGGTGCAGAGGTGATTTACACAAGGACTTGAACCAAATGTTTAGACTCTGGAATAATGATGCATGTGTCATAGTTTGGAGAAGTAGCTGGACCCAGTAAGGCTATAACTAGAAAATAACCAGTTTTTGCTCACACTTGTGGGTTCATAGACCTCCATAGGTACCCCTACCCCACTGATGGAAGATACTATGAGTGCTTTCTGGTCCATTGCAGGGTTAAAGAGCAGTCTCATTTTCAATGATTAGAGTTCAAAAAAGGTATATGCAATGTGTGAGGGAGGTGGCTTTATTGGTTGAATGTTTATCCTTTTAGTAAGTATTTTTGGATACATCTAAAAGGTCAATGACTTCAGCATCTAGACCTGCATCATTAGGTCTCTGTGTGTTGAGCACATTTTGCACTGGGTACAGGAAGAATGTCTCCATTATAGACAATTCTATTGATACTGGCCTAGATCCTCAGCAAGTCATAAGCCAACTCTGATTTTTTTTTTTTTTTTGAGACTAGGTCTTGCTATTTTTGCCCATGGAACCGCAGGCTCTCGTTGCCCCAGGGTACCACAGACTCAAGCAATCCCCAGCTCCAGCTTCCCAGGTAGCTGGGATTACAGGCGCGTGCCACCACACCCAGCTATTTTTTTGGAACTAGGTCTTGCTATGGGCCCCAGGTGGGACGCGAACCGCAATCCCTAGCCCCGGCCGCTTCATAGGCTGAAGCTTACAGGCACGAGCCACAGTGCCCGGCAACTCTGCTTCTTTTATCACCACTAATTTCATGTCACATATTTCTGAACAGATGTACTTGAAAGATCTTATAGTGGATATGTTACATTTTAAAAAAGTCAAACAATGTCAGTGTCGCATCCAATTTAAAGCTCTTTCTTCCCTCTAACCTCAGAGCCCTGAAGTGGAAAATAGTGGGGTCTCTTGGTTTTCACACCCCTAGTTCTCTTCCCTGACCCCTTCTCTCTGCCAGTTAATTTCTCTGGATGGAGCAACGGGAAGAAGCAACTGGATGGTGAGGGTCTCAATAGGCTTGGTGCCCACAGTAATGTGATGCTGCTGTCTTTGGGTTGGCAGATGTCTAGTATTCTCTCAGGGCCTGTCCTGCTGCATGTTCCCTGGAGCAGGGTGTGCAAGTATTGACTGACGCTGATGACCCTCTGGCTGCTCCTGTACCCCCGGGGTACATACTATACACCACCTTTTTTTTTAAAAAAAATATTTATTTTGTTCTTTAGATCACAACCTCTGTAAGTGGTTTTTGGTATGCCCCCCCATACCCCTTCCATTCTCGCAAACCCCACTCTTTGTTGTTTGCTAGTCTGTGTTAAGTCCATTAGTCTCTTTCTTCCTGTGGCAGTGTCCTTTCACTGGGTGAGGGACTGTGTTGTTGGAACCAGGTGAACCTTGCTGGTAGGTTTTCAGTCTTAAGTTTGCGTTGGGTGGCCAGTCTATTCATTTGTGATCTGTCCATGTTTTCTTGCTGCAGGCCGTCTTCTCCAATCCCATCTCCGCTGCTTTGCTGCTTTACCTTATGGCTCTGACAACACCACTTTTGAGTTCACTAACTCTGGCAAGCAAGCAGCTTGTTTAATGGGGTCTTTTCTGGACAACTTGAAGCCCAATGTATTTCCATGGGTCACTGTATTTCCATAGTCCAGAAGGTGAGCCCAGCCTCTCCTGCCCCTGGAAGCTCCAGAAATACAGGCTGCTCCCACTCCAGCCTCTCTCTTCACTCTCTCCTCTCAGACACTCCACCAGAATCTAGGTGCTTTTCAGGAAAGCATCCACAGTAGTCCTTCTTCCCTAAATGCAGGGGGTTTAGCCAAGCTCTGTGAATGGTTTCCCAGTTTACTTTGCTGGGAAGGTGCCTGACTTTCTCTCCGTGTACAGGAGTGGAGGTCTGTGCTCAACTCTTCTGTACCCTTCTACATACCTAGCATACCTAGCAGTCCATACCTAGAAGTCCATACCTAGCAAAACTCTGCTGCTCCAATATACTCCTGTATGGGCTGGAGACAGGTATGGGGCTACAGCACAAACCTGGGGTGCACAGAGAATAACACCTTCTATCCTCAGTAAATTATATGCTTGCAGCCCTTGTCTTTGGAATGTGTGGGTACAGAATGCCAGTGGGCTTCAGCTTTAGGGCCTCAGCAACAATGCTAAGACAATAGGACACGTTCAATACCTTACCCTCTGCCCTGCCTCTCCTTCTGTCCCATTGTCTTTAACTCATCGACAGCCTATCTGTGGGGTGTGCTAGGGCGGTGCTTGTTTTCATGCAACATGGAAGCTCAGGTGGGACCTAGGATACTTGGAGGTGGCAAGAACCTTTCCTAATTCCACAAATTCTAGCCCTCCCAACCAGACAGGCTGTCCTGATCTCCATCATCACTCAGTGATGTTCTTGGATCAGGGCTGTTTGAGTCTGTCGATTATATTTGAGGTCACAGAAAGGTTGAGAACTACTGGGTTCTTTAACTGTCTTTGGGGTTAAACTCTAAAATGGGATTCCAAATGCAACTAAGTAGGACCAGTGTCTTCTTTGCAGGGATGTTTAAAGTCATGCTGTTGAAGATTGAAATCCAGGGACTTTGAGCATTAAAGGGACTTATAGTACTTCTCTGCTCTATGCCAGGACTTCGCCTGTCACATCCACTGATCTTTACAGAAGATGAGACTGTTGAGGCTCTGAGATATCAGTTTACCTGGAGTCACCCAGGTTGGGTGGTGGAGTTGGATTTCAGCCTAGGTATATCTGCATTCCGAGTTGCATGTTTTCCTTGCTGTCTCAGGCCAGCTGGCTCCTGTAGCTACACCATCTTTCTATTAGATGACAGGCCCTTGTCAGAGCTGGTGATGGTGGGACTTAACACAGCTAACCCTGCCCATGGAGATATGGGACAGGACTGACAGAGGGAAGGTGCCAAAGAAAGCCTGGATGGGAAGAAAGAACTTTCCTGTCCAGGTTCAGAATCCTTGCTCTTACCTTGACCTTCCTTATTACCTCCATGAGGACCAGGTTTGCCCCAGCACATACTCTATGCCAAACATGGTGCCTTCTCTTTTCCAGTCCAGCCCAATCCTCCAAACTGGCTTCCCTGGCTATTCCCATCTCATAAAGGAGGGGACTGATGTCTGTGTTCTGACCTAGAAGTGTTTCTTGAATTTGATGCCAGATCTGCCTCAGACTGTGACCCAGCCCTCAGCCTGGCACAGCTCCCGCATGTCCTGGGGTGCTGGCCTTCGCACCTTCATTGGGTCACTCCCCAGGGCTCAGATTGAGCTCTGCTCTCTGTTCCAAGGAAGAGACAGAGAAGCTTTCTGCCATGGTTTTCTGCCTGGAACATACTCATAGCTCTGCCTATTGCTGTTTTTCTTTCTCAGTGTCCTGGGTTCCCTTTTGCTGCTTGGATTCCAGCACGTCTACCCGCAACCCTCCACTGAACACAGAAAGGTAAGCCATGGGTGCTCACAGGTTTCCCTCTCTGCACAAGGGACTGAGATCACTTAGGTCACTGCCTGAGCTTTGTTCTAATGGGAAATTCTGGTTCTGAGAGGTGATGGCATTTCTGGACCATTCACCAACCCTCTTGTCCCTCCTGAGTCCTGGATTAAAGATGAAGTTGGTGCCCAGAGTCAGTCTCTGAGCCAATAGCAATGCTAGACTTCCAGCCTGTGCCCCTTAGGAAGGGGGTTAAGGAGAGATAGGTTGGTGGACCATCAGGAAGAAATGCCCCTATCTCTAAGGGCATACAGCTGTGACTCTAGCTGGGCATGAGGACTATTTATAGGGACAAAGCATTTGGTAGAAGGATGCTGCCCACCGGAAGCCAGGCAGGGGATTCAGGGAAATAGAATCTGGTCTGGTCTCCTCTCCTCCATTTCCTGCTAGTGACTCCTTTAACTGAACCCATCAAAAGACAGAAGAAGGCCAGGCTTGGTGATGCATGCCTGTAAGCGGCAACCTAGGAAACCACGGCCAGGGCCAGGGATCATGGTTTGAGTCCCTCTAGGGGCACATAGTGAGACCTGGTCCCCCAAAAATAGCTGGGTATGGTGGCACGCACCTGTAATTCCAGCTACCTGGGAAGCTGAGGCTGGGGATTGCTTGAGTCTGTGGTACCCTGTGCAACATGAGCCTGCAGTTTCACAGGCAAAAATAGCAAGATCTAGTCTCAAAAAAAAAAAGAAAGAAGAAAAAAATGCCCTTGAAGCAGTCCTCAGTAGCCGGCTTCCTGGGCTTCACAGGGTTGGGGGAAGAAGGTTGAACGGAGCATTTGGTGGGACAAATGGACAGTCAGGCTTATGGGTTTCATAGTCAATGATCCTTTCACTGTTACCTACCACATCTACTGCTATTTTGCAACATACCAGGTGCAGGCTAAATATTACCTAGAAATAGGTACAAGAGTCTGAGGAAGTTCCTAAAATCCTTTCTGCTACCTATGAGCTCCTCAGGATTACATTTAATAAAATGCAGAAACTTGTAAGAGGAGTAATAGGTCAGTCATATGTGTCTAATGTGGTTGGTTCCTTTCCTGAGAGGGGGGAAGTTGAGGAGAAAAGAGAGTTGAAAAGACGGTACGTGCACAAGTTTGTCTTGTGTGGCTCTTCTTGGACAAGATGCTTGGTAGTTCTCTATTGACTAAATTAATGATTGGAAATCCTGGCCAAAGTCTGAATGTCCATTTGTTGGAATCACTTGGAAATGTATACTCTTATTCCTTGCATCGCCCCCATTCATAATTTCAAGATGAGAGAAAAAAAGGTACTATTAATTCAATGTTTATGTCCCCTTTCAATCATTGAAACCTAGTACTGAATGTGATGGTATTTGGAAGCCAGTGATTTAGGAGTTGATTGGGTCATGGGGCATGGGGCTATTAGGAGTGGGATTAGCACCCGCATGAGGGTCATGAGGGAGCTTGCAGCTCTTTGCTCTCCAATGTAAGGGCACAACCAGGAGTTTGCAACTCAGAGGAAGGCACCATGAAAGTACCCTTATCTCGGACTGCCATGCCTTAGAACTGTGAGAAATAGATTTCTGTATTTAAGCACCATCCAATTTATGATACTTTGTTCTAGCAGCCCAAATGGACTCAGATAGAAATTGGAGAAGCTACCATAAAAAATATCTATAAATATGGAAGTAGTTTTGGAAATGGATAATGGGCAAGGCTGGAAGAGTTTGGAGGCACATGCTGGGGAAAGACTAATTGCCTTAACAATTATTCTGATGAGAGTCCCAAAAGAAATAGGAGAACTGTGGAATCAGCCTCAGGCTCCTCAGAGACTGTCTGAATATCTAAAGCACCTCAGAGAATATCTCCTCAGAATTTTGGTAGAAGTAGAGACCTTAAAGGCCATTCTGATGAGAATTTAGGTAAAAATGAGGGTTATGTTATTAGAAACTGGAGGAGAGCCTATCCTTGTCATAAGAGAGCAATGAATTTGATTGAGTTGTATTCATGCTTTAGCGTTTAGAAAAGACATGACCTGCAAGCAATGAAATTACATATGAAACTAAAGTAATTTCAAAATGTTGAAGGAGGAGCTGGTTTCACAGTTTTTGGTAAAAATGCAAGAAAAGAGAAATGACTTAAGAATTGATTATTAATTGGAAAGGAAGCAGAACACAGAACTTAAAAATGTGGGCAAATCCCCAACCTGCTCTAGAAGAAGCATTAAGAGTGTGACTGAGAAATCATTGCTAAGGAGACTAATCAGACATCTTGACAGAAGCCAGGAGCTCTTGTCCAAGACAATGGAGGAGCACAGACTAGGTACTTCCTGTGTGTCCTTGAAACTTTGGCTCACTCTACCTAGACCTCACATGGTGGTCTTTAGTCTTTAGACCCTGTGACTGTGTTGCCCCAGGTGCTGCTCCAGCGACCACAGGATGCCAAATCCTGAGAGCTACGGTGAGGGCAGGCAGGCCTAGTGCTGTAGGGGTAGGGCAGTCTGGTACCTGGGGCACAACTATAGACTAGGGTCCCCTCCCAGTCAACATGGAGGCCTGAGAGTTGAGCCAAAGAGTATTAGTCAGAAACATTAAGATATCTAGTGGAATTTTCCTCACTGGGTTTTACACTTGCTCAGAATCCTTCCTATCTTCTTTCTCTTTTCACCTATTTGGAATGGGAATGTTTGTCCTATGCTTGTCCCACCAGGCATATTTTGGAAATACACAGCATGTTTGATTTTACAGGTTCACAGCTAGAGAACTGTGCCTCAGCATGAATCATACCTTGAGTCTCATCCATATCTGATTTAGATGAAATATAGATGCGGCTTTGGGCTTAGACTTTAGACTTGATGCTGGAACACGTTAAGACTTTTGGAGCTATTGGGATGGAATGAATGCATTTTGCATGCTGAAGTACTTCCATTTGGTAGAATGCCACAGCCCCCCCCCCCCCCAATTAATATTTTAAAACCTAAAGCACATTGTGCTGGTATTTGGAAGTGGCTCCTTTGGGAGGTGATTAAGTCATGAGAAGATTAGCTCTTTATAAAGGAGATCTCCAGAGAAACCTCTCCCTACCACCAGGTGCACCTGAGGAACAGGGAGAAGACAGTAGTCTGTGAAAATGTGTTCTCTCACCAGACGAAGAATCTGTTGGTACCGTGACCACAGACTTCCTGGTCTCCAGAGCTGTGAAAAGTAAACTTCTGTTGTTTATAAGCCACCTACTCTGTGCTATTTGTTATAGCAGCCAGAACAGATTAAGACAACAGTCTATTTTCATCATTAAATTACTACTGTTTGAAATTCGTTAATCCTAATAATTCAGTCAATCTATGGGTGCACTTTATTGATATTATTGTTCAAATAGACTATCCTAGTTTAAAATATTTCTAATTGAGAAATGATTTTATTTGCTGTCTTAATTTTTCAAGTTACTCTGGATCATGTACACATAGCTTGAACAAAAGTTTCACAAACATGTATTCACCTCATCTTTCTTGAAATTTTTGTTCTGAGAGATGAAAAAAAGGTTCACAACTTTATAGAATTGAAATGCTGAGCAAAAGAATCACATCTTAAGGCAGGTGTGGTGGCATATGCCTGTAATCCCAGCTACTCGGAGGTGGAGGCTAGGAATCACTTGAGTCTGCAGGTCCAAGACTACCCTGGGCAACATAACAAGACCTAGTCTCAAAAAAGTAGCCAGGCACAGTGGCACATGCCTGTAATCCCAGCTACCTGGGAGGCTGAGGCTAGGGATCACTTGAGTCAATGGAACTACTCTGGGCAACATAGCAAGACCTAGTCTCTAAAAAAAAAAAAAAGAATCACATCTTGGTGGAAAAATGAGTGAGCAAGGCTGGGAGATGCTCAAGATCTTTTTTCACCCCTGTGCTTACAATGACAACACATGGCTCATTATCAGAATGCAGCAGCAGCAAATTTACTTAAAAAGGGTGATGGGGGGGGGGGAGAAAATGTTTCTAAGTAACAAATGCTCAATTGTCCTGCCCAAGTATCCACAGTGTCCAGAAGTCCAAACCAAAAGCTGCTCATGCAAGATGGCATTGTCCCTCAGCTGAGAGCATGGATTGGGTGGTACACTGGTTAGCCATGGACCAAGATCCAACTAATCTGTGGCAGCCTGGGGTGTCATGGCTGCCAAGGAAGCACCAGAGTGTGGTAATCTGGTGCCTGGCTGGGCAATGCCAGACACTAGAACATACAGCTCTCAGCAGGTAGTACCAGGGCACCATGGCACCATGGCACCAGGGTTTACAACTCTGTAGAGATGCTGTGCATAGGCCAGCAACATGCCCAATGAATGCAGCTGAAGCAAAGCCCTCAAAAGACTATAAGGGTTTGCCTTCAGGTCCCCTCGGGAAAGAATCAGGTTAAAGCATATTTGCCTTCTGAAGCTCCTTTCAGGCTGAGTCAAACCTCTTGACTCATGCTTGCTGAAGCCTCTCTGCTTTTATCCCCTTTTAGGGTACGTGGCCTTCCAAATCTGATTGGTCCATTTTCCACACCAGCTATTTCCAAGAATTGATTGGTACAGATGCATGCTTGAGCCTAATTGGTGCCAATGAGATCTTGGACTTGATCTATTTTCAAAACCAGCACAGGATTCAAAATTAAATCCCCAATAGTACATCCAATATGCTCTGTATCATTTTGTGTTGGAATTAAGCCAGGCAGGCAGGCTTTGCTATATATGAATGGTGCCAGCCACGTTCAAGCCTGAACCATGTGTCTCCAAAACTTCATGCTTTTTTTTTTCTTTTTTCCCCTTTAAATCTCAAACCTGGCTTGTGCCAGGGTAAGCCATCAAACCTGACTACTGTGGCTTAGTCCAGGCTAATGTTGCTCAGTTGGGAGTTCAGCACTTAAAGAGAACCAAAAACCATAAGGGCTACTTTTATGCTGGAATATTGTATCTACTCAGCAAAAAACAAACAAACAAACAAAACCCCAAAAAACAACAAACAAAAAAACTTTAAAGAGCTCTGCAGCAAATTGGTAGATTTAATCCTTTTCTCTTCCCCCCAAATTATTAATTGACTTCTTTATTTAGAGAACATATATTTAGAACTGTTCTCAAATAAAATAATAGGCATTTTGGCTCCATAGTTCATTGCTCTTCACCAGAAAAGAAAGGATCCCATGCTTTTGATAGATGGCAGTCAGGGAAATGAGAACCATATCCAGCCATGGCAATCAGGGAAGGGAAATGGTACCTGGTCATTGCTCCAACTATGGAGACTGCCAATCAGGGAAGGATTGTTCCCGGCCCAGGCAATCAGGGAAAGAGAACACCAGGGCTGTCAAGAAGAAGCTGGTTTATTAGTACCGGTACTGACTTAGTGGATTTGTATCCCAAGACTGAGTGCCTTTAATAGGGAGTTAAGGGCTATCATTGGTGATAGTACTTGGTCTGACATGATGGAAGATAGAATGAGGAAGATTCAAGGAGAAACTGAGCTGTATACCAGTAAACTGAGTCAGTAAGTCATGAGTGGATTTCCTAGACAATTATCTTTCTAGACCCCTAGGCTGTATTTCTTAGGTTACTATGCTTAAGCAGACTTTAATCATGCTTTCTCCTGGTCATCATACTTCACTTTCTTAGTTGACAAATTTCTTGTTGATATTTTTGTTGGAGCTTTGTGAAACTGTAGCTGTCACCGTGCCTGGTTATTCCCTCAAACCTAGCAGCAGTATCTATACTGACAGTAGTAGCACCTGCTTATTCCTTCAAGACAAGAAATAAGGAGCGATTTAATAAAACAGGGCCAGCAGATTTTTTTTTTCTATAAATGACTGTGAATACTGTAGAGTAAGTGAGTTGGTCAGGCTTTTCCCTCCTTAGCCTGTTTAACTAGCACCTGTGGTGTTGCACTCTCCCCAAGACAGTGTAAATGCCTGACCCAGTGGGTCTGTACCTGTGCCAGATGAGAGGAAAAGGTAAAAGGGAGGTGTCACCCTGGGGGAGGGGAGAGTGTAGAGAGAGCGTGAAACAGACAGCCCTAGAAAAGAACACAAGAAAATGCCAGAGAGAGAGAGAGAGAGAGAGAGAGAGAGAGAGAGAGAGAGAGCTAGAAAACGAAGTTCTCTGGGGCTTGGGGACTCTCCTCCCTGCCACTCCCCAACACTGGCCATTGGCCCTGCCCTGCCCTGTGTGTCTGTGTAACTGCTAGAACCAAGACTGGCTCGCTTGCACTACAATTGACATCACAGACAGGCTGGTTACACTACAATGGTTTACATATTGAACTATAGAGTCTCTGTCCCAACTACTTAACTCTGCTTTTGCAGCACAAAGGCAGCCATGGACGATATGTAGATAAATGTGCATGGCTGCCTTTCATTAAAAATGTAAGTACAAAGGCAACTGATGAGCTGGTTTTGGCCCATGGATCACAGTTTGCCAGGATAGAGAGTTAATTACAAGTACATGTGTTTTGGAATTTGAAGTTGGAAAGTGTCTCATCCTGGGAACACAAAGGATTTGGGTGAAGTATATTTTGTCATTAAAATATAAGTTATTATTGCTATCAGTTGTTTTCATTACTTAGATAAATCATAATTGAATTCCTGTTATCTATTGTTTTGGGACAAAATTCAGTCCCAGTCTAGCAGAGTATGGCAGAATTAGAAAACCATTTCTGGTCAATTCTTAAGGGACAGCATTACTAATTTGCCCATATTATAGTTTAATATGCATATGAAAACCACAAAAAAGCCATCTCTTTCTTTTTCATTACAAGAAGTTGTCCAACTTTAGCATATGGAAACATTTCTGCAGTATAAGTTATTCTGAGGAAAAGACATAATTTGTAAATGCTGTCAAGTAAACTATGCATTTCTAAATGCTGCTCCAGTGACTGGATACATCTCTGTAAAAACTGTCCCATAATAGAAAAAGAGGACTCTGGTGTAGAATATAAGTAGCTCTTTCCTGATATTTATATCCAGAAACCCCTTTTGCTCCTGTAGCATGGACAGATTCACAAAAGATTGCCCAGACTCTGTTCTAGAACTCAAATAATAATTACATTCATTTTGAATGATTATATTGAAAAAAAAAATACTCTGTGACTTTTTTTGCAGGTAAGGTAAAACAAGAGAACATGAAGAAAAATTAATCAAGACTTTAACAAAACCCATATATTAAAGACCCATAACAAAACCCAGTGCTCTTAAGCAAGGGAAAATATGTAGATTGTAGGAAGCTTTTAAATTGTCAAAGCCACTCTGCTCTCTGCCCAGTAAACGTTCACGGAGCAAGTTAGCTTACACATCATAATGTGTTGGGTCAATAGAATCTACACAGGAAAGACTCATGAAATACTTTGTTTTGCAAATGGAAAAATGCTGTGTACTTTTAATGACTATTGTCTGACTTGATATCTTTGTTTCCTTTCTTACAAAGTACTCATTTTAAAAAGTAACACTTATAGAAGAAAACATGACAATTTTGTCATAATTTGAGGATAGGTAAGGTGTCTTAAATAAAACCCCAGAAGAACTAACCAAAAAATAACTGGGCTATATTGAAGTAGAGAACTTTTGTTTATTACAATATACCATAAAAGTAGGTCAAGATACATAATAATATATTTGACAAAAGAGTCACATCATTCAGAATACTTTTTAAACCTTTCTAAGCTTTAAGAAATAGTAATCAATTCAATTTCTTTTTCTTTTT